>JADLZK010000683.1:0-197382 GCA_015847255.1 Hyparrhenia diplandra | reverse complement strand
TATGAACACCTCAATCTTTGTTGTTAATAGAGCTGGGATCCGAAAAACAGAGAGACTTTCCCATCGCCAAATCAGAGTTATCCATGTGAGAACAGGAAGCTGAAACTGCTATTCATGTGGGGAAAATAATGAATTACAGGAGATAAAGAAGAGCATTACAGAAACACATACCTGATTCTATCGCTGCTAGGACAAGACAATCCCTGTGAGCAAAACAAGCATCCAAGACTTCTTTTTTGAATGCTTTGAGGCAGTAAAACCCAAAATGCTTTTGCAGAACAGCACTAACTATGTAGGAAACACACAAAATTAACATGGAAGTAGGTTTTTTTTTCTCTATGTTAAGAGAGTAAATAAAGATTTGGCATTTCAGTATTTTAGAGGAGAGCACCAGATGTATGGCAAAATCGATATCTCCCCGTGCCTTGTCCAAAGAAAATTCAGTCTTCCATCCTACAAACAAAATGAAGTTTAGATGCTAGCAGCTAAAATGGTAGCTTATATGAAAGCTTGCAAAACAATAGATTGTGATATTCCAAATTTCCAAATTTAAACAATCTTAATCTTAATGTAGTGTAGCATTGTGAGTGCCGAAAGTGGAGTGGACAACAGCATGGACTTTGTTGATGATGGTGTGTCTAGGTCAAGCTCGAAGATGGCAATCAAGTGACGTACCAGCAATGGTCCATATGCATTGATAATAACAGTCATCCATCTACGCATGTGTTTCAGGTTCAAACTGAGCAATCATCTTGTAGAGGCAAAACATCAAACACTTGCTAGATAGGGGGCTTCGTATGTGCTTAGACAGTAAGACAGATGTGGGCATGATGGGACATACCTCACACTGTAGTGTGTCATTCCTTGTCTGCGTGTAGAGAGAATGTGTAGCCACCGGACATGCGCTGGGAAGGGAGGAGACACCAGGAGCTTCGGTGAGGCAAGGGATGATTGCTGCCAGTTCGTCGCGGATGTTGTGGCCTCTCCTTGAAGTTGAGGCTCAACGGCTGGACCATGGGAGGCGAGCAGCTGGCTCTGCTATCGCGGCTAGGGAGAAGGGAGGAGGGGCCCTTGCGCACGGGCTTATAGCCGCTTCTGGGCCCGAGGGCCGCTGTTGCAATATACCCTGCTGGGGAGCCGCGCCCGTGAGGAAGGACCAAAACCCTAGGTCGGGTTGTCGCCGCCCGGGGGAGAAGCCGGGCATGGTGGTCGGCGGCGGCGACCTCGTCGGGGCGACGATGGCGCTGTGGAGCGAGGTCTTGCCGAGGGCGAGGGCTCCCCCAAAGGGCGCCACCATGTCCGCGTCGGTGGTCATCCGTGCTGGGCGCCACCATACAGGGGGGTACCTGGGCCAAGGCTGCCTCTCCGCTACTCCGCCGCCGGTGGCCATCCGGTCACTTGCGCCGTCCGCTCGAGGAGCCGCCTCATGCCGCCGGGGAGAGAGGGAGAGAAAAGGAAGACGAGTAGAGAGATATGACTGAAGAGTGGTTTCGCTAAAGTTTAAAAGGGCTTTTCTGCAAAATGACGGGCTCGCACGATCTGGATCGTCCACACGACAGATCCGACGGCCGGGAATTGGAGGCGACGTGGCCAGCTCCACCAGCCAGAGCTTGGCTCCGGTTTAGGAAGTTAGAGATTACGATTTGGCTAGTCTATTGGACTGTACTAAAATATAGAGGAATGTTATGAGAATGGATAGCCAAATGAAGATATAGAGAGTGAAAATTACATTATCTGTTGGAGATGCTCAGCCATTTAGACAAGCTACTGGAGGGTAGTTTTTCTTTTACCAAAATCTCTATTCCTACCATTTAGGAAAGATACAGAGAGTCTATTGGAGATGCCCTTACCTCTTAAAGTATTGAAATCCATCTAAATAACCTCTTGTGGTAGTTTTGAAGGTGGGTCTCTTCTAAATGGCATAATATATGGATGATTGCATGGCTGTGAGAGTTAGCAAATTATAGGAAAAAGTTTAGGCAACGCTCCTAACAGGTTGATGTTGACTAATTTGATATTGTTCAAATGACCCTGAGATGGTTTTGCATGGCTATTTTGCCACCATGTCTTGCCACGTTACCTTGATTATACCCATGTTGGCATGTGGGCCTATCTGTATATAAGAAGCGTGGGCCTAGTAAATTGCTACTGTGAGCATGGGATGAGAGAGAAGGGGAAGTCGCTGATGAGGTAACCCTAGGAAGAGAAAGCAAGAGAAAAGGTGGATGTGGGAGGAAATTGTATGGGCGAATGTATGGGCGAAGGTTGTGTGATGTATGCTAAGAGGTGGGGATAAGATGGAAGGGAAGAACATAGACAGACGCGGAGGGAAGCAGTAACGATGAGGTTTAAAAAGTAAAAGAAAAAAGAAACGTACCTACTGACAGATGGGCCTATATGCAAGCTTAGGAAAGGAAGACAGTGTGGCGAGGTATATATGGGTGCCAAACAGCCCTACAAAACTATGCTAGGCGTCATTTGAATGGTATTATATATGTTAAGGGCTACAATACCGAGTTTTATAGTTAAATGGATTATGTAGTCGATCTTGATATATATTATGGGGTTGTTGACTTTTTTGTTTGCTAACTCACAGCTCTATCATCGACCATATAGTAAATGTTAGCAAAACCGTCTTCAAAACCTAACCTAGGAGGTTATTTATTATACGGTTTTCTCAATCTTTACCAGGTAAAATACTTGATTTTTAAGGTGAGCGATTGAAGTATACAGACACTAATAGTTAGGAGGGGTTCCTTTATAATTAGTACTAACATCACCTAGCTAACAGTGACAGATCGTCGGATTAATAACTTGGTTCATCCGTCGTTTTCTTGTCAACTGTACCTGAAAAAAGTTGCAGGTCTGGAATATTAATTCTTCCGAGCCCGTCACCACAATAATGGTTCCAGGAAGAGTTGAAACTATGCGCACCGCTGGTGCTCCGGACTTCCTGCTGGTTGCTTCCTGCGACTCCTATGCATACGTACGTATGGCATCATTCCCCTCTCCATATATATATTGTGCAGGAGATGCCCATCTACGGCTGCGTTCAATATTCTGAAATTTGGCACTGTAGCACTTCTCGTTTATATGTGGTAATTTTTGTCCTACCATGACCTAATTAGGCTCAAAAAATTCGTCATGCAAAGTACATCCAAACTGTGTAATTAGTTATTTCGTTTACCTCCATTTATACTCCATGCATGGAGCAAAAGATTGATGTGACATAGTTTGGAGTTCCAAATTCATAGTACTGAACACAGCCTACATCTGCAATTCTGCATACAACATACACATATACGGGACAGTTACTGGTCGTCTAATTTTGTTTACATTGCTGTCAGATATGGGATTTGCAGAGAGAAGAACGTATCCACAAGCTTGGTGGGCACGGCTTGACCGTAAGTGACGTTGCATCCCACCCGACCCTTCCAATACTGGCTACAAGCTCGAGGGACGGGACAGTTTGTTTGTGGGACGCTGGCACCTACAGGTACGGCCATATATATTCCCTCAGGCCTCAGTCCCAAAATAATATTGTCACGCCACATGCTTTGATACGGCTGTGGCCGGCTGTTTGGATGCAATCCTGGGGCTAGTTGCCTTGGCATTTCACCTGCCTGTGAACTGCTTGCCATCAACTACAAAGATGTCTGGTTAGACAGACAAAGAATTAGTTCCACCGTTCGGACGTTGAAGCCTTGGACATCCAAATTGTAAGTCATTCTAAGAACCTTGGAAAGTCAAATTATCTTAAGTTTAACCAAATTTATACGATAAGATAATAATATTTAGGATGCCAACTAGGTACCATTGGAATTTTCATTAACTATAAGTTTATAATATACCTATTTGATGTCACAAATCTTTATAATTCTCTCTATAATTTTGGTCAAACTTGAGATGTTTTGACTCTCTAAGATTCTTGGAATGGCTTACAATTTGGGATGGAGTAATACTTTAGTTGTAACGAAGCCATGCATGGCTGACGGTTCGAGCACTTTTCACAGTATGGCTAAATAAACATTCAGTAATAATCACGGCTTACAAGGTTGTTTGAGTTCTATTTAGAATCTTACAGACAGTGAGTCTTGAAGCTCTAGCCAGATAAATATTGCATCTCCAGATTAGTTGATAAAATGGATGATATACAAAAGCATAGCTTATAACTTTGGCAAATCTTAGGACTATCTTTTGATTTCTCCGGCTAGCTCCCAGCTCTTACAAATATGATCCGACTTCTTGCACAAGCTTGCTACTAGATGTGCTGTATAGTGTACACCATGCTAAAAGCAAAGCTAAGTCAGATCTCATAAGCTGAAGAAAAAAAGGAGAAAAAAGTGCAATCTTGCAAATCAGACGAGGAAGGTACTGTAGAGAAAGGAAAAACGATCTATCTATACACACCAATCTAGAGTAAATTCCATCTTTTAAACAAGAACGAAACAGGTCAAAGGGAATACAAAAAAAAAAGTTCCAAAGGGATTTTGCTCACCTAGTCACCTTGCTGCAGATCCAAAAGTAGTAACAGTTAGTGAAATGGGGAGAGAAGAAATCAGATAGCAGGACACCTGATCTGCAACCTACAAGAACACCCTTACAACATCGTCCTGCATCTCCATGGGATTGCTTTTTGAGTTTTTCCCCTCCGTGTGAGAAAGCTAGCGGAGACACAGAGAGGAGGGGAAAAGAGGAAAGTGAGGAGATAAAAGGTAACAATGATGTGCGGTGATTATAGCCGAGCAGGTCAGCGGAAGCACCAGGTGATCGATTTCTCACGGCTAGCACCAGGCAACCAGTGCAGGTATTCGCACCAGGCAAAAAGGTCCCAGGGCTCCAACCAAACGAATTCCAGGCAATGTACAGGCAGGGGTCAGGCAATTTAGCCAGGATCGCATGTATATGTGCTATAAAACGTATATCTAACTGTGCCCATCCTTATATATTGTATAGGCTCGAGAAGATTGTTAATGATCCCCTGATGCCGGCGCTTGGAGACTTAGTAGCTCTGGTATTGATAGGAACAGAGGACATAACAAGGTAGAGTTTTCCATTTTACCATATAATTTAGTACCTCCTCCATTCTAAATTATAAGTTGCTTTGACTTTTTGTTTCATCTTTTTTTATGTATGTAGATATAATATTATATCTAGATGCATAACAAAATGGATTTATCAAAAAGTCAAAAGCAACAACTTAACGGAGGGAGTAACTAATAACATGGTTTTTTTCACGATCTTCTACCTGTGGTTATTAAGCACTAGTTCATCAACCCGTGCTCGGGAGAAACTAACTAATAAAAAATACTTATATTCAATATTTTTCTATGTATTAATGTTCAAAAACAATAACTATAATATGTACTCTATAATCTATATTCAGTTATGATAATATGTTAGTTATGGATTTACATGTATTTTTAGTGAATACCCATTGTTTTCTTACATAGCACCTCTGTGTATCTCCAATATACATTTGGTTGATCTTTTGATTAAACTAAGATGACTTTAGCTATGGCCTATATTTTGACAACATGGACCTAAATTTTATTATTATTTTTCCAAATTTTAGGCTTCTTAATTGCTTAGATACAATGCTATTATTTACAATGGTGATTATAGTCTTGCGATTTGATGGGAAAATGTTTCATTTATGTAAGAATTTTAGGCCATGTCTTTTTATTCCTAGTGGTTTCATGAGAAATATTTTCTAGGATGAATATTTTTCCAAGCATGATATGAATTTAGTTGAATATATATATATATATATATATATATATATATATATACTCTTATTTCATTCATTTATGTGATATCATGAAAATATATATTTTAACTTCCAACTTTTTATCTAGTTGTTGTAGTATTTTATAGACATCTCAATTTTTAATTCTAATGCTTATTGTGCTTTTATCAAAAAAATTCCATTTTTATTTTATTAAAATAGTATTCTTGCTCCTAGGCTACCCTCTCAATACAAAGGGATAAGTAGTTGTTTCAGAATGTTCCATGCCATTCAAGATATTGAATTTATTATATCAAATTAATATTGTTTTATTAAAAATAAATGTGAATTAATTTAAAATTACTAATATTCATATGATATAATGTTTTAATAAAAATGTTTAAATATTTTTCAAGATAACAACTTATGAAATTTATTACCATTAGTATTAATATAACTTAAACTGAAATGTAAGAGTCATTAATGTCTGGTTTTGCTAAGGATATTACTTCCACTCTTGATAAGTTTATCAAGAGTGAATAAAAAAACTACACATGATGGTCAATAAGGATTATATCAAAAACTTATTTATTCCAAATAATCCAAGGGTATTATATTAAAATAAAAATTATATGTAATGGTAAAGATCGTATCGTGACTTATTTGTTGGGCACAATCAAGTAAGGTTGTGTCCCATACTCTAGTCACTCATGCTTTGATTTTTTTTCACAATATTTTCTTGTTCTAATCTCACTTACACCCCGTTTCGATGTACATATTGGAGTCCAAACATTGGAACTGGAATCAGGTTTCCTCAATGTTGCTGTTTGGATGCACTTGGAATTGAAGTTCAGCATTGGAAACCCAATACCAAGGTATTGAACTATAATTGGAAGGGACTCCCCAATACAGAGCGGACCCCTCCGTATTGAGGTGGAATCGGCGGCCTCTTCTCCGTTAAGGCGCTGGACGGCACGAGTGCCCTTTCCTCGCCGCCGGTCAACGTCACGAGGTCCAGCGCCTCCCTCTCCTTCTCCCAGGTCCGGCATCCCACTCCTTCCATAGGTCCGGCCTCCTCACCTTCTTTCCGAGGTCCGGCCTCCCTCGCCTTCTTCCCTAGGCTTGGGCTCCTTCTCCTTCTTCCCAGGTCCGGCCTCCTCACCTTCTTCCCGAGTCCGGCCTCCCTCTCCTTTCCTAGGTCCGACGGGTTCGGGGGGATTTGCTCTGGTGGTGTGGGGGGAGGGCTAGTCCACGCGGGTTGGAACTCGGTCGTGCGGGCATGGCGGGGGGAGCGAAGACCGGAGGGGTGCTCGGGGATAGGGGTGGCGGAGGCCGCTGGCCGCCAGCCGGCCCTCTCCTTCCTTCCTTCGCGGCGGCGGTGCCCCCTCTTCTTCGTCGGGGGCGGCGGCGCCCCCTGCTTCCTCACAGATGGCGCTCCCTCCCCTGCCTCCTACAAGGGGACCCTTTTACCCGTGAGCCATTATGAAACTTCGCTCCAACCCTCAAGCCACTTTGAAATGAAGTTGCATACCTACAAGGACAAGTTCAACTTCGTTTTTGTCCTCCATGCCATTCCATCCAAACTTCCTGCTAACAGGCGTTAACTGCAGTAAAAAAAGTACTAGAATGCCCTTTGGTACAGGTTGGATCAAATGAACAGGCGCTGGGAGGAAATGCACAGGTGCTGTGCTCTTTTTTTTTTACGCCAGCAAATGCATAGGTGTTGGGCTCATTTTTTTATGCCAAATGCACAGGCGTTGGGAGCAAAGGCAAGGGCTAATTTTTTTTTAAAAAAAGTGAAGCAAGACGTATGGATGGATGAATCATATTTTCTAAGAAACAACCTAGAATTAATTAAAAACAATAATATTTGCAACATTTCATCATCATACTTGACGAACAGGTCATCAACATTACTAACACAATAGAGGTCATCATAGCTAATACATTGAAACAAAGTTCTCAACAGTCACCACGAGTTCACATAATATTTAGTCTCAGTTTACAAATGGCTCACAAGCCATCACACAAGCCATCACAGTACATTACAACTAGTTCAAGTTTGCATCCATGCAACCAAAAGATCGAAAGTGTTCATCCATCAAACCAAAAGCTCCAGTTTTCATCCATCCAAAAGTATCTGACATGGCATCACAGAGCAAAATACATGCCATCACATTACCTTTCACTGCAGTTCTAGCTTCTTCTTGCTCCTGGTATTGGAAGCTGGGCTGCTAGGGCTAGCTGATGCAAGAGGGAGCCTCTTTGGGGTCAGCTTCTTCATGATGGCGTTCCTCCTCCTCGGTGCAGCACCCTGCGCCTCTAACTAGACTGTGGCAAAAGAGTCCTCAATGACAGGAGCTAGGAACACAGACTGCAATGGAACAGGCTCATTGGATTCACTTCCAGACCCTCTAGTTGATGAACTTGTACTTCTAGATCCCTTGGTTTTCTTTGCTCTAGAAGAAGATGATGTCTGTCTCTCCGTTTTCTTTTGTTTGCTGCCCTTTGTACAACTTCATTTATTGGGAATTGCATGACTGATGGAGTAGCTACGACAATGGTATTCTCTGTGCTTGCTCTTGCTGCTGCTGCTGCGGCTGCTCGAAGCCTTTTCTTTGGCAAACCCCTACATAGGACAAGCATATGTATCCGCTTGAATTAAAGAAAATGGACATGCAAATGTAAATTAAACAAGTTATTTCACCTTTCAGCTATCATTGCAGCTCTGTCTTCAGGATTCCCATTCTTGTAGGTTTCCCAATGATACCCTTTCTGATAGCATATTGGGCACTGATGCCTTCTATCTTTCTAGCCACTACCACCTTCAAGAGCCCCTTTCATCCTATTCTTCCTTCTTCCTCCTGCTGTTGCCCTAAGTAGTGGAGGGTGCATGAAGAATCCATGGTTGGATGTGGGCCACATGGTCTTGTCTGGAATGCAAGGGATGGAACCTTGATATGCAAGCTTGAAATTATGGACAAAGTAGTAGTCAGACACAAAATCTTCCAGTCTAGCACCAGGGCTGGAAGTGATGTAAGCAATTGCATGTTTGCAAGGGATTCCTGTGCCTTGCCTGCAAATTGACCACAAATCTATAAGCTAGATTGACTCCCTTTGCACATACCTCTGCCACACCATCAGGAGAAGATGTTATCACTTCAATATCCAAATTAAAACTATCTCCCCTCAGCTTCTTCTCAATGTGAGGCAGAATCTTTCTAGTAAACTTCATGGCCACCCTCTTCCTATGGTTCCATTTGATCAATAGCTTCTGCCTTATTGTGTCCAGCAAGTCATCTAGGTTCTTTGCCTTCTCAGGCTTGATCCAATTGTTGAATGACTCAGCTAGATTGTTGGTCACATAGTCCACTTTGGAGCCCAACCTATATTGGCTCCTAAACCACAGCTTCTTGTGGTTCTCATGCAGGTACACCATTGCCTCAGGCTTGGCATCAGCCATTGCATTGTAATGCTTGTCAAACATGTACTTGCTCCATGAATATGAAGAAGCCCATAAGTGGTCATCAAACACCTTGTTAGAGTATCTTTTCTTAAAATTCTGTACTAAGTGGTACATACACTCCCTATGTTCAACACCAAGAAAAACTTCAGAAACCCCACTCATGACTACTTTGACCGCGATGCAGTATGGAAACAAAGTCCATCTAGGAATCCAATTACATGTTTCAGCCTACTCATAAACCACAGCCAATTATCACTGTCCTCTGAATCAATTACCCCCACTGCAACTGGATACATCCAATTATGTCCATCAACTGCACATGCTATACATAGCTGTCCTCTGAACCTTCCATTCAAAAAAGTGCTATCTACTGCAAGATATGGTCTGCATGCTCTAAGAAATCCATCTACACATGGTTTGAGTGCAAAGAAAAGTCTTCTGAACCTGATCTTATTGTTTATGGTGTGGTGATCAATGACAAAAGATGAACCAGGACTAGATTCCTCTATCCGGGCCTTAAGCCTAAACAAATTCTCAAAACTTTTATCCCAAGGCCCAAAAAGCTTGTCCATGCCTAGATTTTTACCTTTGTACATTCTCCTGTATGTCACAGTTACTTTGTACTCACCCTTCAACCTCCTTGTCAGCTCTTTTATTCTAAGGTTGGTATCTTCCTTCAACCAGTCCAACACTTTATCACAAAACCCGAACCGAAAGTGATCCCAACACACACTCCAACCCTACTAGCAGCCTGACAATCATGTTCATGTGGGTTCCTTTTGATCTGCACAAATAAAACCAAGAATGATGATTATAAACAAATGAATCATTGCAACAAAGAAATCATAAAAGAAGTGCTCTATACAAATTACCTTAATTGTCACACCATCCTTCAGAGCTGAGGCATGAATTCTCCATGGACAGTCCAGCTCCTCCTTGAACTTGCAGTGCACCCTATACCTCCCTGGATCACTCTTGTCAATTACATATTGGTGCTCTACAATAGCACAATGAGTAGCTAAAGCAATCTTAAAGGCATCCATATCTGAATACAAAGTTCCTACAGCCATAGGTGGATTCTTCTTGTCATAATTAAGATCAGGCAAACCATCAGGGACCCGATCTAAAACCATCTCACCATCAGACTCATCACTCACATCTGAATCAGAAAAGATTTCATCCTCAGACTCATACACGAAGGTCAAGGTATAACACCTCATCATCAACACCAACATGCTCATTCATTGGGTGCAGGATTTCAGATTCATCAGGGTTGAGTGTGTGTGTCTTTGTGGCTTGGTTCTCCTAAGCTTGGATCACCAATTGAAAGTGTGAATGGGGTTTCAATAGAATTGGAAGTAGTACCAATGCCCCAAAGTGGAATCTGAGGGGGACCATCACTTGGCTTGTAATATGCAAAGGTAACAAAGCAACATTTGGAAACACTATGTTTTGCAAACATGTGAAGCAAATCTTGGTCAGTGTGCAACTCGACGTTGACCTTTGTATCGAAGGCCCAGTAGTAAACTTTTACTAACTTCGCAAAACCATGAGGATTGGTCTCCACAACTTCATCAATCAAGTCTTTGAAATTAATGCGGTCGGCATCCACAACTTTGCTCGGTTCATACCACTCGACCACGGCGGTTTGGAGCAACAATCCGCATTTCTAAAGTGTAGCTACTATCTGCGTCGTCCATCCTACGGATGAACAAGGAGGAAGCAATCAAACGCAGGAGTTACGGGTTGTTTCTTCTGCACTAGATGACCTAGTACATGTACCGCATACAAACAACACAAAAAGGGGATGGGGGAACAACTCACCCGCTTCCTGGATCCATGCGCGCGCCGGGGCGTCCCGCCATTCCTCAAGATCGCCAAGCGGCAGCCAAGCCCCGCCCGCCGCACGCCAGCGCCCGCCGCGCCCAAAGGCCCACGCTTGCCCGCGCCGTGCAGCGCCCCCACCGAGGCCGGTCCCTCTCCCGGCCAGCGCTCCCAAGCGCCGTAGCGCCGCCGCTTGGTAGTGCTGGAGCTAGGGCTTCCACTTCGTGGCCGCCGGGTCGAAAAAAAACAGGGTCGGTCGGGAAAAACAGGGGAGGATGGAGAGTGAGGGGATGAGTCGATGGGGAGGGTAAAATGGGAACTAAATCAGCTAGGGCCCACATGTAAGAGTAGGGAAACGGCAAAACACAAACGGAATAGGGATGGAATGGCATGTGGGGCAAAACCAAGTTCAACTTGTCCTTGTGGGTGTGCAATTTTATTCTAGTGGCTTGAGGGTTGGAGCGAAGTTTCATAATGGCTCATAGGTAAAAGGCTCCTACATTGGCCAGGCGCACCTCTGCCCTCCCCGCCTCCTCCATCACGAGCAACGCCGCCACACTCTTCTCGTTTTCAATTCCATAATTGCGTGCATCCAAACATGAAATCCAATTGGATGCTTCAGAGGATTCCATAAGTCAATGCAATAGCCATCCAAACAATAGAATTGAATTGTAGCCCAATACAATTTCATGACTGATTTAGTATTGGGGCCAATTCAATGCCAAACCCTCCAATATCGACATCCAAACGCAGCCTTAAAGTATTAAATGACCATGCCAACAGTATAACCTAATGACATTATTGCTAAAGTGAAAAAATTATATCTAATAGTTAATAAAGATTATATCAATACTTATTTGTTCTAACTAATTCGAGGACAATAAAATTAAAATTATTACTAATGATCAATAAGGATCATATCATGACTTATTTGTTCGCCACATAGAAAGATTGGATCCAATACTCTAGTCACTCTTGCTTTGATTTTCTCAAAATTCTTTTGGTAGTCTAGTATCAAAGTTTTACTATAAAATTAGTACATTGTAGGAGACATAATAATTGTATTTATATGTTGTAGCAATGATATGAGAGAAATTAAATTGTAACGGGATCTAGCAAGATGGCCATATCTTTTAGTATACAGAAGTAGTCGGTGCCAGCGTTGGCGTAGATGTCGTGGATGCCGAATGTCGTGTCATCATGCCAACAGCGGCCTGCACCCATCTTTTTTTTTTTGAGGTACATGAGACGCTTCCTGTAGCACCATATTCAGCTGGCCTCCGTGTCAATCTTCTCGAGACAAGGATGAAGTAGATGAGGACGGCGTTGACGAACACCCGCTCACGCCCATCCTTTCGTACTCCCCATGACGCTGGCACCCGCCTTTCCTTATAGATGGAAATTAGGCTGTTTTTGTTTGCTGCCGTTCAACAGACCCTCCACGACGGCCTTCTGGCTGGCCCATTAGTGGATTTATTATGCTTCTTCTGAATGCCAATGTGTACTTGCCTATTTTTGTGCGAATTGGCTTGTAGTCCAATGGTAGGGCGGTCCAGTGGGGACGCTACCCACCGGGGTTCAAATCCCGGTGCTCGCATCTTTCCTGGGAATTTTCTCGTGGATTTTCCGGCGTTATGCATTAAGTGGTAGCGGCGTTCCGTCGGCGACGGCGCCTACGGTGACTTCGAGAATCTCCAGAGCTGCCGGCTGCCCCCTTCGCGGAGGTGCTCATAGGGTAGGGTTTGCGCGTGCGTGTGTTCATAGGGGTGAGCGTGCGTGCGTGTTGTGAGTGTCTGCGTTATCTTTGTGTCATTCTCAAAAAAAAAAAAAAAAAAAACTTGCCTATTTTTGTTTGCTGCCGTCCAATTCTGGCTGGCGCGTCAATAGATTTATTTTTTTTATTTCCTTATACTTAATAGATTCTAAAATAATGGACCACTTATCATGCTATTTGATTTTTCTTTATTTATTATTAATAGATTATCTAACTTGGATGTGATGGCCACCGTTGACTCTGTAGGGTTTTTTTTTTTTCTCTCGTAGAAAATTTTCCCTTCGTCAAACTTTTCCGTAAGCTTTTTTTTTTTTTTTTTCTTGAAGACATTTTCAAGTACATTAAAGTTGTGTAAACGTAAGTATATAATGCATTTGGTACTTTTATACATTGGGCAGACGTGTATATATATATATATATATATATATCTTATTTGTTGAGGTTGATATACATTCCATATACGTTCTGTCTCTTGTTTTATGAATAAATGGATTAACCCCTATTTTATTTTTTATTAATAGATTATCTAACGTGGGATGTGATAGGCATTGTTGACCCTGTACGTTTTTTTGTTGAAGAAAATTTTTCCCTACGTCAAAGTTTCCCGTACGCTTTTTTTCTTGAAGAAAATTTTCCCTACGTCAAAGTTATGTAACGTCAGTACATCATATTGTTTTCTTGTACGGTTTTTTCTCTTGGAAAATTTTTTGCATCCGTCAAATTGTTTTCTCAACCGTAATCAATTTTATTCTGTTTGTTATCTTCTATATAATTGCAGAGGTCAATATCTTTTAAAAAAAAAAAGTAGATCTAATGGTCAATGATGGTTGGAGTTTTTTGATTAAGGGCTAGATGTTTTACGATTAACGTGAGAATTTCTAGCATTTATCTTTTTTCTAGCCCTTCTGGTGAGGATTATCTTCTACATAATTGCGGAGGTCAATATCTTTTAAAAAACAAAAATAGATCTAATGGTCAATGATGGTTGGAGTCTTTTGATTAAGGGCTAGATGTTTACGATTAGCGTTGAGAATTTCTAGCATTTATCTTTTTTTTCTAGCGCTTCTCGGTGAGGATTAACGTGGAGGCTTTGTTGGTGCCTCCAATTAGTAATAGTAAGATAAGATGGACTCCTTGCTACAATAAGGTCACGCTAGGATCTGCAAGTAAAAGCACAACGTTTAAACAATAAAAAAAATTCGGCAGAATTGTACATATTTTGTCCGAAAGTTACTTTTGTCAAATAGATTTCTTCCAATATTCCTCTTTGTATTGGTAAACCATACAAATAGTCAAGGTGAATATTGTTTATTAACCTTTTACTTTCCTCTCTGTTGTCTTAATTATTATAATTTCATTTCCATGTTCGCACTTCTAACGTCAAAATACATGTTTAATATATATATAGGGTCATGGTTGGATGTAAGGATGGGATAGCAATCATGGACATCAACTTACCAATGGTAAGGATATATAGACCTTATTATATGACTGCATCCAGGCCATTGGTTCCATGCACCACTTAGATTTAACTGATCACAACACGTCAACACCATTTTTTTTTTTTTTCTATAGGCAAGTAGCTGTGTGTCCAAGTTCGCAGGTGAGGTGCAGTCAACGGTTGTTTCTGCACCACCATCAAATAGTAGAAGCAGTGATGATAGTACAAGCAGCAGCAGTAACAGTGAGGTGATTGACATAATCCAGTCGCTGGAGTTATGCTTCCCCTTCAAGCCGAGTAATCATCGTCACCATAGTGACCCAGTGACTTTGACCAACATGACAAACCATTATGTTGGCGTCTGGAATACACTACTTAAACCGGTTGGTGCAAATTCGTGGCCGGTGAACGAGTCTTTGGAGAACCCATGCTCGTTCTTTGTTATGGAGCCAAATTCCACTTGGGTCGCAACTGTGACAACGGAGCAGCAGCAGCAACTACCGTCACGAGACACTTGCAAGTTTGAGATGAGGTTGATCGTCATGGGGTCGGAGCCCGACCTCCCAAAATTGGAGTCACCACCTACTAATGGCAGCGAGCTAAGTATAGGCGGCGGCGAACTTTTGACAAGGATGGCAGCGGATCGGGTTCGGGCGGGTAATCCGCGGGGTTTCGGGTCCCACGGGTTTGGGTTTGGGTGCGTTTTTCACCCATATTTTTTTCGGGTTCGGGTTCGGGTTTGGGTTCGGGTTCGGTTTCGGGTTTAGTATTCCACCCGTGGATATCCAATGGATACCCGAAATAAATCATTTGAATTAAAAACTATGTTTTATAATATGTTAATAATAATTTGTTTACTTAAATTATTAAATTTATTCAAAGTTGACTCATGAAAATATTTATTATTTGTTGTCTCTTGTTTATAAATGTGAATATGTGTATATATATCCGCGGATAATCCGCTGGGTAATCTGTGGGTTTCGGGTATCCACTTTCGGGTTTCGGGTATCCGTTCGGGTTTCGGGTACCAGCGGGTTTGGGTTTGGTGTTGGATTTCCACCCGAATCGGTTTTGGGTTTGGGTTCGGGTTTTCGATTTCGGGTTTCGGGTTTGGGTGCACGGAGACTCCACCCGATCCGAACCCGACCGTTGCCATCCTTAACTTTTGAAGCTAGTGGAGGTATCTGGCGGCAAGCTGCCTCAGGCGATGCTAATCGCTGCAATCTATAATCCAGAAAACTGCAAGACAGTGACGACCCACCAGGTGAGCTCGCACGCACACAAATACATACATACATACACACATACATACATACATACATACATCATGTTCATGTAAAAATAGTACTAATACGAAGGAAGATCCTGCAACATTCCTATATTACAAAACCTTTCTTCTGTTTTCATTAGCTGGTCTAGCATTTTTTTTTCCTTTGGTGGCGTTCGGCACAGCCAACAGTCACTGTGACCTACTTGTCAAAAAAAAAAAAAAAAAAGTCACTGTGACCTGCGGCTAGGGGTGTACACAGAGGGGGCGCGGCACGGACCTGCCCCTAATGTTTGAAAATTCAATAGAATTATTTTCTAGACTAAAGATAAAAAAAAAGGTGGCATTGTTTATAGATCAATGGTTCACATCATATTTGTTTTTTAGATACTTAATATTAGACAATTAAGAGATGGATTTGAGTAAAAAAAAACAATTTAGAATTGGTCGGAAAGGCTTGTTTATTTGCAATTTCTAAAGGAAGATTCTATTAAATTTTCAAGCGCATTATCGCGTTGATACAAAGTCTTAAAAATAATTCTTCGGGCCTCTACTTAAATAACAAGAAGCATACAACCATCAAAAGAGAAAACCCCACCACCCATGTGCCTATGAGAAGATATTTTTAAAAATATAAAGAGATTAAAGATGATTTATTATAGATTTTTAAGCTAACATCAAAGTCTATAATTTTTAAGCCAATATGAAGATCATTTTCTTCGTCATGTTCTTTAAAGAGAGTACATCTGGGACTCACACAATCTACACACTCCACACTGACGCTATATATGCAGCAGCGGCAGCAACAAAGAAGAACAACAACAACATAGCCTTTTTGTCCCAAGCTAGTTGGGTAGGCTAGAGATGAAACCCATATGAAACAAGTATGAAAGAACGCAAAAAAAGGCAGAAGGCAAAAGGTAAAGAAAGGGTAGATGGAAAAGAAACAAAGGTCACGGTTCAGCACGCGATAGCTAGCCTCCATGCGCTCCTATCCATAGCTAAATCCTTGGAGATATTCCACTCCTTAAGGTCTCTCTTTTAACCGACTCGTCCCAATTCAGTCTAGGTCGACCTCTACCTCTCTTTGTATTATCTACCCGCTTTAAAACCCCACTACGCACCGGCGCCTCAGGAGGCCTCTGTTGAACATGTCCAAACCATCTCAACCGATGTTGAATTAATTTCTCCTCGATAGGAGCCACCACGACTCTATCTCGAATCTCTTCGTTCCGAACTCTATCCCTTCTTGTATGCCCGCAAAAACCAACGCAACATACGCATCTCTGCTACCCTCGATTCTTTGAAACATGTTGCCTTTTTGTAGGCCAACATTCAGCACCGTATAGCATCACCGGGCGAATCATTGTCCGATAGAACTTCCCTTTTAGCTTCTGTGGCACCCACTTGTCATAGAGGATGCCAGAAGCTTGAAGCCACTTCAGCCAACCTGCTGCGATTCTATGTCTAACATCTTCATCAATGTCACCATCCTTCTGTAGCGTAGATCCTAAATATCAAAAAGTATCCTTCTTGGCCACCACTTGTCCATCAAGGCTAACATCCCCATCCTCGTGCCTAGTTGGGCTAAAGTCGCACATCATGTACTCGGTCTTGGTCCTACTCAGTCTAAACCCTTTCGACTCTAGCGTGTGCCTCCACGGCTCTAACTTCATATTCACCCCTGCTCTACTCTCGTCCACTAGCACCACATCATCAGCAAAGAGCATACACCAAGGGATATCACCATGTATGTCTCTTGTGACCTCATCCATCACCAAAGCAAATAAATAAGGGCTCAATGCTGACCCCTGATGTAGTCCTATGTTAATTGGAAAGTCACTGGTATCGCCATCACAAGTACGAACACATGTCGTCGTATCCTTGTACATATCCTTGATGAGGGTAATGTACTTAGTTGAGACTTTTTATTTTTTCAAGGCCCACCACATGACGTTTCTCGGTACTTTGTCGTACACCTTCTCGAGGTCAATAAAGACCATGTGCAAGTCCTTCTTCTGCTCCCTAAATCTCTCCATCAACTATCATACTAAGAAAATTGCCTCCATGGTCGACCTCCCGGGCATGAACCCAAATTGGTTTTGGATCACACTTGTCAGCCTTCTTAGGCGATGCTCGATAACCCTCTCCCAGAGCTTCATCGTATGGCTCATCAGCTTGATCCCATGGTAGTTAGTACAACTTTGAACATCTCCCTTATTCTTGAACATTGGTACTAATATACTTCTCCTCCATTCTTCAGGCATCTTGTTCGGCCAAAAAATGAGGTTAAAAAGCATAGTTAGCCATACTACCGCTCTCACACCGGACATCTCCACACCTCAATGGGGATGCCATCAGGGCCCATCACTTTACCTCCCTTCATCCTCTTCAAAGCCTCCCCGATCTCTGCCTCCTAAATTCTCCTCACAAAGCATCTGCAGGTATCATCAAAAGAGTCGTCCAACTCAAAGGTAGGACCATCATTCTCCCCATTAAACAACTTACTGAAGTACTCTCGCCTTCTGTCCTTGATATCCTCATCCTTCGGCCAGAAGTCGATCTGTCCCATCCTTGATGCATTTGATTTGGTTTATGTCCCTTGTCTTCCTCTCACGGATCCTAGTGATCCTATAAATGTTCTGCTCCCCTTCCTTCGTGCCTAGCCGTTGATAAAGGTCATCAAAAGCCTGACCCTTTGCTACACTCACAACTCGCTTTACAGCCCTCTTCGCTGTTCTGTAGCCCTCGATGTTGGCTGCACTCTGTCAAGATGGAGGCGCTTGAAACACTCCTTCTTCTCCTTAATAGCCCTTTGCACCTCATCATTCCACCACCAGGTATCTTTTGCTTCCTGCTTGCCTCCCCTACTCACACCTAGCACTTTTAAATTAATTAAAAAGTAGATCAAAGGAATAAATCTCGTCGACAGTAGGGTTGAACCCTAGTGGATAGGGTTCTTCTAGAAAGCCCTACCACTCAGCCAAAAGCTTTTTCGCATTTTCTTCATCATGTTATTGTAGCACAATATATAGGATAAGTGAACACCCCATTTGTTGGTTGTGTGTATGTGTTACTATTGACACCCAAAAATGGCTTGGTCTAAGACATGGTAAAATCCCAGACTTAGCCAAATTTGGCTTGATCCAAGGCGCGGTAAATTTCTAGACTTAGTCAATTTTCGGAGGATAACGGACCAAAGATCAAAAAACAGGCTTCTCTGGAAGTGACCGGACGCTGAACACCTGCGCGTCGGTCCGGCGTCCGGTCAAAAGGAAGGAGCGATTTCAGGCCTTTTCGGAAGTGACCGGACACCAGCATCGGCGCGTCCGGTCCGGTGTCGGTCGGCCGACGCGGCGAACGGCGTCCGTACACGATCCGAATCGATTGTTTCCTAAATCGTGTTTTGGTCGGTTTTGAAGATTGGAAACGTCCAAGGACGGTTTCCTAGAAGGATAAGACCACCCTCCTCTATATAATAAAAAGGTTAATGGCCGATTTGATCCCATCTATATCCAATCGATCAACTATCAACTCCAAACCCTAATTATCCTTTTCCAACCCCATACCCTGCTGTTCGACGGCGTTCTCGGCGAATTTCACCGGCGTTCTAGGTGGCTGCCCGATCCTAGAAGACCCTTCGGCGTGCGCTCCTCCCGACGGATCCGTCCGGGTCGTTCCGAGCTCTCGCGGCCGAGATCACGCTCTACATCGCCCTTACCGAACCCTAGATCGGTTTGGGTGATCACGTGGTGAGTCTTGCTGCGTTGTGCGAGGTTGATCGCAACCTCGTGGGCGTCAAGGCCCTCCCGGTGTGTTTGGCATGGAACTCTAGCTTCGCGTCAACAGTTACACTTGTAATACCTTGTAGTCGTATGTCGTGGCCCCATATCCCCTTGTATTTTGTACCCTGATCACCGATTGTCTGTAACGAGTCTCGGCCGCCTGATCTTGTAATACCTTGTTGTGGAAAGAAAGATGTTCAGGTGGGCTCTCGTAGCCCCCGTTCCTTTTTTTTTTTTTTTTTTTGAGGTGAAAGCCCCCGTTTATTTAAAAATGTATATCATTTGGTTTTGCATTGTTGGCATGATTACTGATGCCTTCTCTTTTTGGAATTAGATCACATCAGCAAGGGAGTTTGGGAGAGTCGTCTCCATGGACGTGCACCCAACCGAGCCATGGTGAGTACGTACGTTAGACGATGGGCATGTTGTGTCTAGTGTGGACAGTACTTCTTGTCCATTAATTTGATATACACATCAATCTAGCTGGATCCCTTTATTATTACTTGCACATTGTACGTCACAGGATCTTAGCGGGCCACAAAGGCGGTGGGTTTGTGTCCATCTGGAACTACCAGACGCAGGTATCATTCTTCCAGCTGCATGCACTGCATCTCTATCTCTACTCTATTTCGTTTGTTATTTCTCGTTAATATAACTAGCTATGCCTAGTTATTAAGTACATACACTCCTATACATAAATATTGATCCCACCTCTCCGCGGTGCTGGGAAGTGGAGGGCATGAAGCGCATACCACAGAACACACTATCACTGTAGCACTATCACTGCTGGTTTCTTTTCAACCGACCATTGATAGTGTATTACTACTGGTTTGTCACTACAATCCACAGAAAATCATATTTTTTTTTTCATTAGGGCTAAATTAAGATAAACTTTATATCAAAACTGTGGAGCTGAAAGGGATCTAAAACTTCGTAGTTGAAAAGCTTTTTAATTTAAGATGATTTACATGTCCAAATATTCATATAAGGTCTCGGATTAGATTTCAGATGGTTAACAACATCAAATGGAGGCAAAATCAACATCACAGTTACCTACTACTTTGCAGTTAACCACTTCTTCATTTAAAATTGTTTAGAGTGTCAAATATATATAATATGAGATTTGGAACTGTGCAGTTAAAAGAACAATATTGGAATTGTCTCACGCTGATCAACTGGTACGCACGCGTGTTCAAATCCAAGAAACTATATTTTCTGATTTTTTGGGCACTTATTATCGTGACTTTGTCTGGCGTGGTGAGATAAACATGAACATATATAGGCCTTGTTTGGCACATCTCCACTTCACCGGTAAAGCCGTTTTTGGGGTTTTTGTCTCCATGAACAGCTCTATCGGTGGAGCTGGAGTAGTTTTGGTAATCGTTTGGCAAAACAGCTTCACATAGAAAGTTCCTTAAAATATGCTCTCACAAAACACCATGTAGGATGGGGTGAAGCCGAGAGAGAAGCCACCATTTTTGGCTCTTTCTCACCCCCAAAGCTTTATGAGAGCAGTTTTTAGAGGCTTCATTGGTGGAACTGTTTTATTTTACCCCCTTTTTGGCAGAAAATAAATGCATAATATGCATTACTTGGAGCTAGCTAGAGCCAGGGTTAAACTTAATTTGTTCATTGGTATCATTATTCGGCAGCAAAGGGCGAACGCGTCCAAAGTGACTGCATCCGCGGTTTTTCTGTGAAATTTATCGTCAAAGACCAAGGGTTGGCAGTCGCCGCGGGGATGCTTATGGATCAGTCCACATCATCAACGTTGATGTTGCTTGTTCCAAAATGAACAAGGTCAGTTCATTCGAAGCTCACTCACATGTTAGTGTCGATTCGTTGGCTGTCCACCCAACGCATCCCTTCTTGCTGTCGTCTTCTCGCGAGGATACAAGGATCAAGCTTTGGAACTGGGATCAGGGCTGGTTGTGCACTCGAATATTTGAAGGGCGCACCTGGGGCGTGAGGCATCTCGTGTTTAACCCAACAGACATCAACACTTTCGCTAGTGTTGACAAGTATGGCAGGCGACAGGTTGGTTGTACGTTTATTTTGCTCAACTCCTTAATTTCATTTGTTTTGAAGAAAAAAACGGGAGGGGCAACCTACTAACATGTATTTTTGTCCGTATTAAAATGCTAAAAATAATCTATTAACATGTATTACTTATGATATTTATTTGTTCATATAAGTAAATACAAATAGTAAAATTTTATCTGTAATTTCCGCAGCAACGAGTGGGGGCCTTCTAGTTAAGAAGATAACAAAAGGGAATAGGTTCAGAATGCAAGAGCAAAGTACAAAGAGCAAGTGCTCAAGAAACCAAAAAAAAAAAAAAAAAGAGATGAAACAAATAAACAATGAAACAATTAGAGCAAAGTGTTTTGCAGCCATAAATCAGCATTTTTATTCTGAATTTTAAGTTTAGCAACTCCGTCTTTAAATTGCTTCTGAACATTTCTGGACTGTGTTGCAAGCCTCCTCCTTAATTTCCTTGATAATCAATTATTTTCTTATTACATGCATGCATGTTTCGTATATGAAATTGCAGGTCTGGAACATTAATTCTTCTACGGATGATCCCACAGAATCGTTCGTGGAACCAGAAAACGTTGATTTATTTTTCACTGATCGTCATCGTCACTTCATGATTTATTGTGACTCTGATGATATCGGGAGTAATGCAGACGTACGTATATATGCCATCTATCTCATTTGTGAAGAATACTCCATTTATTTCTAATCAAATAAATCATATGTATTTACGTTTGTCTATTTCTTTCACATCAAATCTAATTACATTACATCACGGTAGCTAATGGAAGTTTTTTATTATTTCCTTAATTCAAGTTACATATGCGTGCGATTGCGTGCTTTTCCAAACGCCAAACATTTGAAAATGAAGTGAGCATTAATTAATTATTGTGTTGCATACCAGAAAACGTTTTTAAATATCTAACAAGAAATCAGTTGTTTCTATCAAATTTTGGCCCTATTTGCATTCCTAAAACCCAACCTTATATATATGCACTGGACCCAGTACACAAGAAGTGAGAGCACGGGCCGCCTCTCAAATTTGTGCTAGTTCTATCCCTATATATACACACACATGCATCCCTCTCTATTTTACTCTAGATGGGCCCCTACATCTACTTCACAATTCGTATTACTAATGTTCTAGCGTCTGCTAAAAAAAAATTAATGTTCTAGCGTCTTTTTTTTTTTTTTTAACCAGATATGGGATCTCCAGACAAAGGAACGTCTTCAGACTTTTCCCAACCCGCACACGAATGATGGTAACAGGAAACGATTTGTTTGTTTTAAAGCAGTTTTCTTGCACTTTTTTTTTTCATAATATTCTTCCACTTCTGCTCTAACTTTTTCAAAGAATAATCTGGAAGGTTTCAATATCTATTTGTATCCTCTCACTTCATTGGAGAGTACGTAACCCATAGTGTCATGTGTTCCTAAAACTCAAATGAAGTATGTATAGGTGCCTTAGGACCAAATTTTACAGAGCAACTGAAATTTTAATCTCCAGAGGTATATCCAGGTCCATGCCAGGAGGGGGCTGGATATATCTTTTTAGATATGAGTACGTTTACTTCGGGCCAAATTTATTTTTTTTTTCCTTCCTCTAGATATATCTTTTTTGAAAAAAAATCCACATTACTTACTTAACTTTCGTGATAGTCAGTAAAATGACTTTCATGAAAGTTGAGAAGGTAATATTAACTTTTTTTTTTTTTCTCGGGCTTACAAGGTTAGGCCCATGCTTCAGCACCACCCAGCACGAGCTGGATCCGCCTCACCACATGGGTGCACATATTTTTTGCTAAAAAATACATGGGTGCATATATAGCACCGTTTGATCACTGAAGGCATCCAGGGATGCTTGCCTGCTTGGTGAGGCTCCGGCTCCATGATTGTAGCGCCACTGTACACCTAATGTAGCAGAGCCGTGCGGATCACCCAAACTGTAGCTCCATCCGCTCCTTTCACGAATAGGCACAGTAGTGTTGAATAGTGCTACACAGTACCCATGTGTAGAAGCTGGAGCCCCACGCAGAGCCGTGCCAAACGATGCCTATATGTGCATGTACTATTGTTTTAGGCCTAGAATAAATTCAAAAGGATGTGAATATCTATGTTAGTTGAAAAGACTCAAACCCAAGTGGGCAGATTCATCGAGGACACTTCATTTGGTGACCTGTTAGCCTTCATAAGGTTCTATCATTTATTTATGCATCGAGTTCTAGTTTTATTAAAACTATTTGTTAAAAGTTGCATATATACTTTGGGCACATCGGGGGAGAACATACATATGGATTTTCAACAATTTTACTCTTCCTTTTTATCACTCATTGAAAAAAGTTCACAAAAGCTTAGCGCTCTAACTGTGAGTTCATGCAGTTTTTATTAAAATATACACTTTTGTCCATTCTTAGCAGGCGTAGTTTAACTATCCAAAATCGAAATTTGATCTTAAATGTTGCTAGCTACAAAATCATAATCGTTAGAAAGTGCTTTTAAATATAAATCCAATCGTACTAATTTTTTTTGGCGCATGCTTCATATAATATTAACTAATTATTGACGATAGCATAATTTTGGATTGTCTCAAAGACTAGCACGCGTAGTTGGAATTACGCTGCTCCTTTTTCTGTCCACTTCTGCTGTCCTTTGCTTTTTTTTTCAGTTACCCCGGGATCTCATTACCACAGCCACACTTTTTTGCTTGTTTTTTTTTCAGTTAGGGTCAACGGCGGCATGATAAATGAGAAGGCCAACAATGGCAGTGGTGAAGTTGGCCCAGGCCGAGGCCCAGGCGGCAGCAACCATCAGCAACCGGGCACAATTACGATGGGCGGCGGGGCCACGAGCATGGCCATGGGCCACCCCAACACGAGTAGCATGCCAGCGCCTGGGCATAGCGGCTACAGTATATTCAGTGACGAGAACCCAAATAGCTGCTCAATGATGTGATGGTCACTGCTGCTGCATGCCCTTTGTAAAGTTTGTGGGCCATTTGTCAGCAAATATTTCTGGCACGGAGCACAGTTCATACTGGATATACAGATAGGAAAGGATTTGAGTTTGGATGTTAAGTAAGAAAACAATGCTTTTCCTAGTGTCAAATATGAAAATTTCTGTTGACACCCAAATTAGTCATATGCTAAATTTGGAATGAGCAAAGTATAAGGGAATAAATGGCCATCGTTTATGCATGGACAACACCATTTTATATGAACAAAACGTGTCAAAGGTGTCCTAAAATAGTGAAGGAGCATGCACTTCAAAGAAATTCGGGCGGAGGAGAAGATTTCACCTGCGCGCCGGACGCCGGCATTGCATGGAGCCGCGTCCCGCGCCCGAGCGCTGGGCGCGTTCGGTGCCGTTTCGCATGCGCGGCCTGGCTGCATAGCTCTCGATCGGGCGTCCGGCGCATGCATGCGTGAGCGTCCCGGAGCGCGTCCGGCCCGCCAAAAATAGCTCTTCGGACCGCGTCCGCGCACGCTGGGCGCGTCCGGCGCCTTATTTTCGCGTCCGCGCCGTTCAAGCGATCTGGCGCCTCGAGATTTTCCTAATTTCGAACCGACTTTCTTTCGGGTTGGTTTTTGGAGAATCCCGATGTTTGGAAACGTTTTGGGCGATTTTCTAAAAGGATAAGACCACCCTCCTCTATATAATGAGAGGTTCATGGCCGATTTGATCCCATCTACATTCAATCGACAACCAATCTACCCCCGTCCCCGCTTGTAGGTCATCTTCTTCCTTCAACCCTCTATCCCGCTGTTCGGCGGCGATCTCCGCGACCTTCGCCGACGCCCCCTAGGCGGCCTTGCTGGTCCTAGGGCATCCCTCGCTGCGTCCCCTCCCGACGGGTCTTCCGGAGGTGCGTTGAAGGTTCTTCCGGTAGATCACCAAGCTCTACATCGGCCCTAGCGATCTCTTGATCGTTCATGGCCGATCACGCTGTGGTGCTCGGGCCGCTTCAAGGTTGTGTGCAACCTTCGTGGGCGCCCAAGGCCCTCTCGGTGTGTTTGGCGTGAAACCCTAGTTTTGCGTCAACATACTTTTTTTTGGACTCGGCTGGGAATTTGAGGCGCCAACTACGTTTTGAAGATCTCGGCACCATGCCCGGTGACGGCGCCAACAAGGGTGAGGTGCATAATGACAACGCTATTCACCCCACTTCCGTTGATGAGCTTCCCGAAGAGCCAAGGCCAAGATGCAACAAATGGTGGAAGCTACTCAACGTGCGTTCCTGGAAAGCTGCTCCGTGGGTCGAGGGGACAAGATAGAACAATACCGGAAGCCTGCCTTCCTCGAAATTCTAGGCACTGCGTCCAGCCAAGATGTTGAGGTAACGGATAATACGTAACCTATTTATGATGATTCCTATCCTCAACACGCTGATTATGCTACTATGCTTGATGGCCATAAAAAAAGTAGATCAAAATTTTAGTGCTTCTTTGTAGGGCATGATTATGGCTAGGTTTGATAAGTTAGAGGGTAAAACTCTTAGGATAGAAGAGATCGATGATTCTCGAGCATGAGTTTGGTATGCCTTCTAATTTTTATGAGAATCAAGCATGGTATACTTTATTATAGTAGAGGAAAATCGGCCCAATCGGCTCCTCTGGAAACCGATAAAGCCGGTTCTTCCACAACTAAAGAAGCAGCTCGTTGTAAGCAAATGGTTACTTTTGCCGATACGCAAGATCGCAATCGGCAAACTATTAACAGTCACAAGATGCTAGGAATTCGGGGGTAACAACATATTACCTAACCCACCAAAATCCCCTAGTCAAATTCACGCCTCGGCAATGAAACTACAGCTCCAAATCCTCCTCCCGTCGATATGACCGATGCGTTTAATTGGCTTAAGGAAGATTTAAATAAGTCTTTGAAGGAAAGCCTTGGTGTCCAAATAAAAACCTCAAGGGGCACTTACAACAAACCGTACCCTCCGCACTTTGATTATATGAGAAACCCACCGGGGTGGAAGGTACCGGATTTTCAAAAGTTTAGTGGCAATGATAATAAATCTACCATGGAGCATGTTAGCATGTATCTAGCTCAGTTAGGTGAAGGGTGTGCTTTTGATTATATGAAATGTTGTAACTTCCCTTTAT
The DNA here is from genome assembly GCA_015847255.1 of Hyparrhenia diplandra. NCBI lineage: Eukaryota > Viridiplantae > Streptophyta > Magnoliopsida > Poales > Poaceae > Hyparrhenia > Hyparrhenia diplandra. The sequence goes on along the minus strand of JADLZK010000683.1, from coordinate 170,955 downwards.
CGCTTACTGGCACTGCATTTTCATGGTTTACTTCTTTGCCAACATCTACTATTGGTTCTTGGGCTCAATTAGAAGAAAAATTTCATGCTCACTTTTATGATGGAGTCCAAGAAACTAGATTATCTCATTTGACATCGGTTAGGCAAGGTCGTAGCGAAGTCTCAAGCTTGAGTTTATTAGGGCGTTGCTAAGAAATTGAAAACCGATGCTTTCATTTGATGATTTCTGAGCGTGATTTAGTAGATATATGCTTTAATGGTTTGCATCCTAAGATTAGGGATAAGCTTGAGCATATTCAATTTACTACATTGCCTCATTTACTTGAGAGAGGTATTGCTGTTGAATCTCGTTTAAAAGACTCTCAAGATCATGATTATAAGTCTCGTCGCTCTAACATGCACAGTGTGGACGATTATTCTTCGTCCGATGATGAGACTAAAGAGGTATTGGCTGCTGAAATTAGGTGGCCAGATGAGAACAAACAAGTAACTTGCCCTTCTCTCAAGCCGATTAATAGAAATCGGAATGAGGAAATAAAGTTTACTTTTGATACATCTAAATGTGACCGAATCTTTGATGAATTATTGAAAATCGGGTACATTAAGATTAAATATACTATACCTTCTGCAGATGTGTTGAAAAAGCGGGCTTTTTGCAAATATCATGAATCTTATTCTCATGCAACTAATGATTGTCATGCTTTTCGTCGGCAGGTACAATCGGCTCTTAATGAGGGCCGATTAAGTCTTACCGACATGCAGCTAGATAAGAATCCTTTTCCAGTGCATGTGGTTGATGCCAAGAAGCCCGAAGCCAAGACACTTGAAGTCAAGGCTCCTGCCATTTTGATCCGTCCTGAGCAAGCTGCTACAACTCAAGGCAAGAATCTGATCATTGGTGAGCCTCGCCCCGTACCGAATGTTCCTAAGAATTCGGGACGGCAAGTGTTAGCTGATCAAACTGAAGAAGGCAAGACGAAGCTTACCATTGTGGCTAGCTCGGCACAAGCATTACGGCGTCAAGCGTGGCTAGATGGTCGTGCGGCGCAGGCAAGACCAGCTAGGCCGATTGAAGCAATCGGCCAAGATGATCAAGCCCAGGCGCCAACTAAGCCGGTTGAACCGACTACCTTAGTCGGGTCAGCCCGATACTCGGGTTCTAGCTCCCTCACTTCCTGTTCATATGATAAAGACTTTCATTCCACAAAAGCCGGAAGTTGGAGTTTGGAAGACCAATGAGCCAAAGGTCAAGAAGCATATCAAGCCCCTATGTGAATTTGATAGACTTTTGACGAAATACAAAGGGAAAAGGCCGATTCCAAGAATCGGCCAACAAAAAGAGAGTCTACGCCTCCCAAACGTGATGAAGGGAGAAATAAGCAAGTGGCTATGACTCCTCCAAATGTTGCTTCTACTTTGCAGGTTGTGCATGGATGACTCGTTGGGGGCCACCGCTATCACAAGTGGCGCTACCACCACAATGGGGACCGAAGGGAGTGTTTGTCCCTTATCCTTCGGGTCCCATGAGGGAAGGAGGCGTTGCAAACATAGCCAAGCCTACCGTCTTTAGCCGATTGGGTCCACAATCGAGCTCTAGCGGTGCGAAGAAGAAGGAGGTGCCCACATCCCGGGAGCTCACCTATGAGCAAAAGGGAAAGGCACATATGCAGCAGTTTATGTTCCCAAGAAAATTGAAGTTGTTGAGAAGCCTGCTCCGGTTTCTACTCCTCCACCTTCCATTGCCATCGGTTCGATGACGGCTCCCGTTGTTGTTGACAACGAACCGATTGTGATTGGGGGGGCAAGAGCCTACAAAGGGTGATCAAGATCAACTCATGGGGAGGTTGTTGAAGCTCAAGACAAGAGGCAAAAGCCCGTGGATCCTCGTTTCCGCAGCCCAAGTGGTGTCCGGTTGACATTGATAAAACACAAAAGAGGAAGCTTCAGCGAGCAAGACAAAAGATGCTCAAGCGCGTGGTCTGCCGCACAAGGTGAAGGGCCAATCTTGCCGGAGATTGTGCAAGAGATCAAGAAAAGGAGGCTGAGATGATTGCTGCCGCCAAAAAGGACATCTCAACCGATGGCTAAATCGGTTAAGTCGGTCATAGTTCAAGAGCAAACCCGCCAAGTCCGTGGAGGAGGTGCCCAAACCAAATGTTGACCTTTTGGCACTTCTAGCAAGCGGGACAGCCAAGCTAAATGAGCAAGTTGCTAACTCAACCAAGCCAGTTGACGGGGCTGCTTTGTTGCCCAAACTTTGGATTTACCGACTTCCGAGTCAGTTGAACCGATTCTGTTGTTTCGATGTTTCCCGCAGTGCGCTCAAAGATTTTGCCGCTACTATCTCCGCTATGGTTGGCATTGAAATGCCAGCTAAACAAGAAGAGATGGTGGATTATGAGCCTTCACCACAATGCGCCGAGATGAATACCATTTTTATCTCTGCCGATTATTATGTGATCGGGCGGGAGATGATGAAGTTCTTTTTGCTGCGAGAGTTCGCATTTGGGGTGCAAGATGCTATCTTCAAGAAGCCCGCCATGCCCGCCGACACCTCAAGCCATTGCATGTAAAGGGACATATCAATGGAACACCAAATCCAGAAGATGCTAGTGGATAGTGGCGTGATTGTCAATCTTATGCCCTATTCATTATTCAAGAAGCTTGGGTGCAAAGAGGAGGAGTTGATCCAAACCAACATGACCATCACCAGCGTAGAAGGAGGCGCGCCAATTCCTTCAAAGGGTATCGCCAACGTTGAACTAACCGTTGGAAGCAAGACCATGGCTACCGCTTTCTTCATCGCTGTTGGCGGCCACTATCACATACTTTATACCGCCAACTTAGTCCTAATTAAGAGAGATAAAACCCATTTAAACTAACTAAACATTTACTACTCACCTAGTTCCACTTGTATTCGAGAATATTTGTTTTGCGGGGAACAAACACGGAAAAATGTGAAAGTACGCCAAATAAAGAGCGATATGTAACTCGGGAAGTACGCTTTGGGTCAAGGGGAACGTGGATGTGGCCGAGAACCGCACCGAATCCAACCGGCAGCACCTCGGAAGAGCAATGTAGAGCAGGCCAGCCAGTCCACGGGCGAAGGCACGGCACCAGTGCGGGCCAAACACTGGCCGGCCGCGCAGTGTGCGGGCGCCCCGCCGTGGCTCGGTGTCCGAACCCGCCGCGCCTTGGTCGGTGTCCCAAAGCCGGAGGAGTAGAGGCGGTGCATGGAGGTGTTTTTCACCGTTTTGGCGCCAAACTTTCCCGCCAAAACCACCTTTCGTTTGTGTATAAAAGGAGGGTCACCCCCCCCTCAATAGAGCATCATCCCAACACAATTCATAGTCTCACATTCAGGGTGGTTTAGAGAGTGCCAAGACACTCAGTGGGAGAGAGAGAGAGTGCAAGATAGAGAGGAAGAGAGGAGTAGCGACCCCGTGGTCTTTTCGACTGTCGGAGTGCCGGATCTGTCGGCTCCCGCCTCCCTACCTTGTACCTCTACGGGTAACTTCTACGAATTGGCGGAAGTTATTCGTGTCTTACTTTCAGTATCATTCTTAAGTTCACGCTATCATTTATTTTATCGAGAATTACGGGATCGTTGTTTGCCCCTGTGGTAAATGCTCTAGTAGAGGACCCCTGATAAAGACGGGATCTCCTGGCCAATGCTAGAGTAGTGACAAGTAACGTAGACGTGGTGTCTAAGTTATAAATCACCCTCGTTTGCTCCGCAATCCACGGTAGTGAGGTAGGGGATAGGTGGTGACAGCCCTATTCGCCCATTGTACTCCTCCACGTCCGGTTGCGCAGTAGAGCAAGAGGCCGGCATCGCTTGGCAGACCAAGTGCACTCCGGATGCCTGAAGTAATACTCGATTAATAGACAGAGTAGCCTGACTTAGCCTAAGTCTTTGAAAAGAACACCTCGCTCCTAGGATCACCTCCTATGCTTGACCCTTGATAGCTAGAAGAACAAACTTAGCTCCCGTTCCTGTGGAAATTCGATACACGAATACTTCTAAGTGAAGTGCTACAACGGTACTTTCCGTGCGCTTGCGGACTTTGCCGCTACGCTAAGAAATACCAACAAGCATTTAAAGCCGTTCTTGGGAACGGTTGTCGTTATAGTCCGTGAAACCTAGTTATCGAGTGTGAGCCCTACCCCCCGCCATTCTTTTTATTTTTATTTTTATTATGGAGCAACCCACCATTTCCAAATTATTCGCTCCAAGGGCGAGCTCTTAGAACGCCCATCTTCTTGAAGCCAATCACAGCTTCAAGATTTGAGCTCCGCCGGATTGTTAGCCATGGTTCGGGAACAACCCTTTTCTGGTTTTGAAAGAGAAAATCCATATCACCACTTGCGGGAATTTGAACAGCTACGTGGTTGCCTCCATTTTGAAGGCGTACCACATGAATATTTAAAATGGAAATTGTTTCCTTTCTCGCTTCCGGGAGAGCGATACAATGGTACGATCATAACGTAGGAAAAGTAAATGGGATTTGGGAGGAACTGCAGGCAAAATTTTGCCTAGCATTCTTCCCTCTCACCGAAATTGTTGCCCTTCGTACCGAAATCCTCTCATTCCAAAGAAAAGGAGAAAGTAGAGATAGGAGCAGCCTGGGATAGATTTACAACATTAACAAACTCTCGTCCCGACCTGTCTTTGTCCCGACATGTTTTATTGCAACATTTTTTTGGTCGATCAAATAAGGAATCTCTTAAATTCCTAGACTTCCGCAGCGGCGTTCGTTTTCACATAAACCTGTAGAAGAAGGAGAAGCACTCTTAGATAAAATCCGAGAAAACACTCCTCCTCTTGAACCCGTCCTTGTAGAATGCAAGTCTATCTCGAAAGACGTTTCTTCGGCTCAGGCCGAACCTGCTGAACCACATACACCCTTAGAGAAACCTTTCCCCGAACCAGTGGAGGAACCCCTTTTGGGAGACCTCCCAAACATTGAGGATGTATTTCTTGACGATTATGGAAACACCTCAAGGTACGAATCAGTGAAGAGACCCCCAGTTCCATTAACCCCTAAAGAACCATTAAGTAAAGAATCATTGCAAAAATCAATTAGGGAGTTAACCACGCTAATGAGTAATGAATGGGTTAATGAAAGTGAGTCGACGACCGAAGAAATTCGGATTCGCACCCCTTCATTTCCCTTATACTTGTAACATACGAGGAATGCGGGAAAATGTGCAATACAACCCCACACGTAGGCATTAATATAATGTCCCACTCTTTTGCTTTAATCCATTTTTACGATCAACAATGGTGGCCTACAATCAAAACCCTTAGACATGATACACGATCTGTTATCCCAGGGTTGGGGTTACTGCATGATGTTATTCTTCACAATAATGATATTGAACTCAGTCTAGATTTTCATATTTTTGATATAGATGAGTTTGATATATTAATCGGCACCCCCTAGAAAAATTGTTGAATAACCCACCAAAAAACAGGGGGATTTAGATGTAAAGTTAGGAAGAGACACTTTCACTCTACCCATAACTAAAGCTAAAAATTCAATAGTGGAACCTCTGTCCAAATGTATGCCCGTTGAGGTAGTGTCAACAATACCCTTTGAAAATCTCAAGAATCTTTAGAAAAAGACTCCAAATTCTTCATTGAAGAAATTAGTGAGATGGATGATTTCATTGATCTCCCTAAAGAAGAAGAAATGACACCACCTCCCATTGAGCTAAAAACCCTCCCCGAAGGACTACGCTATGTTTTCTTAAATAATGATAAAAATGCTCCTGTAATTATCAATGATAAATTAACTGAAGAGGAGTCATCCAAATTGATAAAAGTCTTAGAAAAACATAGAACTGTCTTCGGGTATTCCTTACATGATTTGAAGGGAATTAGCCCAATGATTTGCTCTCACCGTATCCCTGTTGACCCGGATAAAACACCCTCACGTGAACCTCAACGCCGGCTCAATAATGAAATGAGAGAAGTCGTGAAGAAAGAAGTTCTTAAACTTCTTCACGCCGGGATAATCTATCCCGTTCCACCACGATGGACCGGGTTAGCCCTGTCCAAGTAGTGCCTAAGAAGGGAGGCATGACGGTAATTAAAAACGCTAAAAATGAATTAATCCCACAGCGTACTGTCACAGGATGGAGAATGTGCATAGACTACCGGAAATTAAATGCTGCCACAAAGAAAGATCACTTCCCACTCCCATTCATTGATGAAATGTTGGAGAGGTTAGCGAAACACTCTTTCTTTTGCTTCCTAGATGGATATTCTGGCTACCACCAAATTCCCATCCACCCTGATGATCAAAGCAAGACCACGTTTACATGCCCATATGGAACATACGCCTACCGTAGAATGTCTTTCGGGTTGTGTAATGCACCCGCATCATTTCAAAGGTGTATGATGTCCATATTCTCGAACATGATTGAGGAGATCATGGAAGTTTTCATGGACGATTTTTCCGTCTATGGAAAAACTTTCGAGAGTTGTCTAGAGAATCTAGATAGAGTCTTGCAACGATGCCAAGAGAAGGACCTAGTACTTAATTGGGAAAAATGTCATTTTATGGTCCGAGAGGGCATTGTCCTCGGTCACCTAGTGTCCGAAAAGAGGGATTGAGGTAGATAAAGCAAAAATCGAAGTGATTGAAAAATTACCTCCCCAAAGAACATAAAAGGAATCCGTAGCTTCCTAGGCCACGCAGGATTTTTACAACGGGTTTATAAAAGATTTCTCACAAACTACGAGACCGTTAACAAGTCTACTAGCTAAGGATGTGCCTTTTTGAGTTCACCGATGAGTGCATGAAAGCTTTTCTTACCATTAAAGAAGCACTCATCTCAAAGACCAATCATTCAACCACCGTTTGGTCGCCGCCCTTTGAAATCATGTGTGACGCTAGTGATTATGCGGTTGGTGCGGTCCCGGGCAAACCAAAGATAAAAAGCATCACGCAATTGCCTATGCTAGCAAAACACTCACTTTGGAGCTCAATTGAATTACGCCACAAACTGAAAAAGAACTCCTAGTCGTAGTGTTTGCTATTGATAAGTTTAGGTCTTACTTAGTGGGATCGAAAGTGATTGTCTACACTGATCATGCTTTGCATTGAAATATTTGCTCACTAAGAAAGACACCAAACCTAGATTAATAAGATGAATTCTCTTACTCCAAGAATTTGATTTAGAAATTAAAGATAAGAAAGGAGTAGAGAATACCGCTATGATCATTTGTCACGCTTGCAATTCACTAACACGCAGAACTGCCCATTAATGACTTCCTACGCGACGACATGCTCCTGAAGGTGGAGGACATAACCCCATGGTATGCGGACATTGTGAATTTTATGGTTTTGTGTTATGTACCACCCGGCGAATCCCGCCGTGAAGTTGAAAGCGTAAAGCCGACGCCACCTCCGGGGCGATCCGTACCTCTGGCGGGGGTATGTTCTCGGCGGGATGTTGAGAAGATGTGTGCCCACCAAAGAGGGACAAGAGATTATTGAGAAATGCCACGCTTGGCGCCATACGGGAGGACACTATGGCGTGTTCCTTACACAAGCAAAAATCTGGCAAAGGCGGATTCTTACGGCCAACCATGTACCAAGACACCAAAGAGTTCATCGAAGGTGTCATAAGTGCCGGTACAAGGAGGCACTACCTCACGAAATGTCATGCCCCTCCACTACAATTTACAAGTCGAAGTCTTCGATGTCTAGGGTATTGACTTCATGGGACCTTTTCCAAAGTCCTATGATTGTGAATACATCCTCATCGCTGTCGACTATGTATCCAAATGGGTGGAAGCAACTGCCGTGTCGAAATAAGCAGATCCCAAGCATGCAAGGAAAATGTTCCATGAGATTATCTTTCCACGCTTGAACCCCAAGATGGTGGTGAGCGGCGGAGGAACCCACTTCAGCGACAAAGTTTTTGAAAAATTTCTGATGGAGTTAGGATCCAAGCATAACATCGCTACACCATACCACCCACAAACAAGTGGCCAGCAAAACATCTAATAAGCAAATCAAGAACATCCTTGAAAAAACGATCAATGCAATGGGAAAGGGATGGAAAGACAAGCTACCGATGCACTATGGGCATATAGGACAGCTTACAAGACCCCCATTGGCATGACACCATTCCAGATGGTCTATGGGAAAAGCTGTCATTTGCCAGTGGAGCTTGAACATCGAGCTTACTGGGCAATCAAAACCTGGAACATGGACGTCAAGCTAGCCGGACAAAATAGACAGAAACAACTCACCGAGCTAGAGGAATGGCGTGAGAGAGAAGGCATACCACAAAGAGGGAATTTATAAGGAAAGAACAAAAAGATGGCACGACCGGCCGAATCCAAATAAAATATTTCAAGAAGGAGACAAGGTATTACTCTTCAACTCTCGAGTGAAATTATTCGGCGGGGGAAAGCTTAAAAGCAAGTGGATGGGACCATACACCGTCGTCGACATCGCACCACACGGAGCCATAACCATTTGCGGCGGTGAAGGTAATATCTCAAAGGTAAATGGCCAAAGATTAAAAGTTTATTATGAACCTTCTCACAATATAAATGAAACCATAGATGAAATAAAGTTAATTAGTTTTGAAGCTTTTTAATCTTTAATTACACTTGTTTTCTTTTAAGAAGTTAAAACAAATTTCTTTTCTCTTTTATCACCTTGACACGAATAAAAATAAAACAAATAAAAACACACCGGATATGAAGCACGAGGATAAGACTAGACTTAGGATAGGGACGGACAAGCACCCCGGGGGCGCCCTGGCGGCGACCGCCGCACCCGCGGCGCCCGCCGTGGCGGGTGGCCTCCCTCGAAGCGCATCCCTGTTCCTTGTGCCTATTCTCCGATCCCTCCTTCTACGCTCTGTAGGTGTTCGGTCCGTGTTCATTTCAATTTGCTATAAAACTCGTGCACCACTCTAGTGTCACCCCACACACTAAGCCCTTGCTTTTGCTAAACTCCACACCATGTCGGAAAGGCCAATTCACACAAGCGATCTTTTTCCCGCTCCGAGGGCATGAAATTCCATAGTGGGAAAGCTACAGACCCACAACACACCACCTAGGCAACACCCATACAACATACCCTCGTCACACTCAAGCTCATCAAACAACTCATACACCGTTTTTGGGTGCGAGAAGCCCGAAGGAGGATTCGGGAAGGGGTTGATGCGCCGCTCCAAAGAATCTCGAGCACCAATCCCGAAAAAAAGATTCCTAGCTACCCCTCCTCCCACATCTAGCCCAAACACCAACTCGGTAGTGATGACGAAGTTGAGCGGACACCGATTTACTCATGACAAAATATGGGGCGTTATTACAGTTGTATTGGCTCACTCGGGGCGAATTAGACGCTACTAGGAGGAAGATAAGTAAGCTACAAGATGATGCTGAAATAGAAAAATTTAGGTTCGATAACAAAGTAGCGAAACTAGCAAGTGCAAATGGTGTCGATTACGTGCCTAGTTAAAGGATCGGTGAATTCTCCAAATAAATCGGGCATTAGTTTTATTTGGTTGTTTTTCATTTATCTTGTATTTTTCCTTCAAAGATTGTATGCCCGATCAATAAAGAGTTGTTACTTTTATTTTTGCACACTTGTTCTTTTTTTTTGTCTCTTGAAATAATATGTATAAAAAGAACAAGTGTGGGGAAAGCCAAGCACACGCAACAAAGGTTTACAAACCTTCTTCCACGCCCTTCCCCATCTCTCTCTCTCTATGCCAATTTAAGAACAAAATCAACATGGCTAATCTCCACTTCTCTTGAATAAAATAAATCGGTTAGTATAAATTTTATTCCTACTAAGATCCTAAACTTTGATGAGCAACCTTGAGAATAGGGAACTCATTTCATCTTATTAATTGCACTCGGAGATATAGTAGGATAACTTGACTTTTATTCTCTCTTGCAACAAGACTTGAATTTCATTTCAAAACTTTTACTCAAGCATGCTCCATGGTTAATTTAGAATCAATTCCTACCAAAGCCCAAATTAGAATTATATACATCCACAAATAGCTATTTATTCTTGTATTGAGTTTTGTCAACCTTTGTGATCAAGGTTGAGAGGAGTTTCATGCACCTAAGATCGAAATGCACATGCACCCACCAAAATAAGCCAATTCTTACATTAAGAATTGCGCACAACATGCATCACCATCCACCAAAAAAAGAGACATGATCTTGTTCCAATCTCTAAACCTTCAATATTTATCACATGCAAAACAAAAAGAAGAAATATGGGCTATTTAAAGAAAAGAAGTACACTCCATGCTAGATACGCATGAGACAAAAAAAAATTTGGACATGTGTCCAAGAGAATAAAAAAGATGGCGTGCCAAAGAAGCCCGCCAAAAAAAAAAATCTATAAATAGCCCATGCTTTCCAATTCAAAGGCATGACAATTAGAAGGATCAAATTACAACAAGATCAACATTATTATGTCTCCACCATACTTTTGCATTCCACACACTTGCACATTTCGCTTGGGAACATGACTCTCCTTTCCCCGAGGATCCGAAGTTTGACCCGACAATATATACAAGGTAAATATGCACTTGTCATTTTCTCGAAGAATCACCTGAACACCACTCAAATAATAGGATTAGAGAGAGTGACATAATTAAGATACTTGGGAGGAACCAATCCACAAATATGAGTGACTCATCTTAGAATTGACCACGGAGCAATGCTATTTTCTTTTTCGAAAATATAAAAACCAAGTCTTACATGTAAGAGTAGAAATAAAATGATAGACATCCAAACTATTCCTTTGTACAATTTTTCAAGATGAATTGATAGACACTTTGAATGCTCACAAGGAAGGTGAAGTCTGGAATAATCTTTATGCTGATCCTTGATTTATTTATTCATGGAGACAACACTCTTTGATCTAAGTTTACTCGAGGGGCGAGTAAAGACTAAGTGTGGGGGAGTTGTTGGCGGCCACTATCACATACTTTATACCGCCAACTTAGTCCTAATTAAGAGAGATAAAACCCATTTAAACTAACTAAACATTTACTACTCACCTAGTTCCACTTGTATTCGAGAATATTTGTTTTGCGAGAACAAACACGGAAATGTGAAAAATACGCCAAATAAAGAGCGTCATACGTAAATTCGGAAGTATGCTTTGGTCAAGGGGAACGTGGATGAGCCGAACCAGGATCGAATCCAACCGAAGCACCTCGAAGAGCAATGTAGAGCAGGCCGCCAGCCCACAGCGGCGAAGGCACGGCACCAAAGCGGGCCAAACACTGGGCCGCCGCCGCCGTCTTGGCGCGCCGCCGCGGCTGGTGTTCAAACCCGCCCGCGCCTTGGTCGGTGTCCCGGCCGGAGGAGTAGAGGCGGTGCATGGAGGTGTTTTTCACCGCTTTTGGCGCCAAACTTTCCCGCCAAAACCACCTTTCGCTTGTGTATAAAAGGAGGGTCACACCCCCCGTCCATAGAGCATCATCCTAACACAATTCATAGTCTCACATTCGGGTGGTTTAGAGAGTGCCAAGACACTTTCGGAGAGAGAGAGAGTGCAAGATAGAGAGGAAGAGAGGAGTAGCGACCCGTGGTCTTTTCGATTGTCAGAGTTTGGATCCGCTCGGCTCCCACCTCCCTACCTTGTACCTCTACGGGTAACTTCTACGAATTGGCGGAAGTTATTCGTGTCTTACTTTCAATATCATTCTTAAGTTCACGCTATCATTTATTTTATCGAGAATTACGGGATCGTTGTTTGCCCTCGTGGTAAATGCTCTAGTAGAGGACCCCCGATAAAGAGACGGGATCTCCGGCCAACGCTAAAGTAGTGAAAAGTAACGTAGGCGTGGTGTCTAAGTTATAAATCACCCTCGTTTGCTCCGCAATCCACGGTAGTGAGGTAGGGGATAGGTGGTGACAGCCCTATTCGCCCATTGTACTCCTCCACGTCCGGTTGCGCCAGTTGAGAGCAAGAGGCCGGCATCGCTTGGCGCACCAAGTGCACTCCGGATGCTTGAAGTAATACTTGATTAATAGACGAGTAGCCCGACTTAGCCTAAGTCTTTGAAAAGAACACCTCGCTCCTAGGATCACCTCCTATGCTTGACCCTTGATAGCTAGAAGAACAGGACTTAGCTCCGTTCCTCGTGGAAATTCGATACCGGAATACTTCTAGGTGAAGTGCTACAACGGTACTTTCCGCGTGCGCTTGCGACTTTGCCGCTTTACGCTAAGAAATACCAACAATCGCCGATGTGGAGGGTAGCTATGATCTCATCCTTGGTCGTGATTGGATCCATACCAATCCATGCGTTTCTTCTAGCTTGCACCAATACCTCATCCAATGGGTGGGAGATGCCATAGAGATTGTTCATGCGGATAATTCGGTTGAGATCTCCACAACCGATGCCACGCCTGAGAGCTCTGGGTTGTCTTTCAGGTAGAGACTTATCCAACTATATATTAGCTATGATGAGCGTGGATTTGTGCCTGTAACATTGAAGCTGACGGATAATATACTCAATATTATATTATAAACATTGTTTCTCAATGGAAGACAAACTACAATGGTTAAAGCATAGACTTGAACACTATCGACCGAAAAAGACCGATTCCCGTGAAAACTATTGATGACTTTGAGGAGCTCAATAAGTTGGGCCAAGGTTTCACGTCGGCCCACCCTTTGGAGCAAGTTGACATTGGGGATGGTTCTATACCGCGGCCGACATTTGTGAACCAAAACTTGGATGCCGATTATAAAGCTAAATTAATCGCGCTTCTCAAGGAATATGTTGATTGTTTTGCATGGGACTACACGAGATGCAGGTTAAGCCGTAATCTTGTTGAGCATCGGCTTCCCATCAAAAAGGGATTTAGACCATACAAGCAACCGCCAAGACGCTTCAATTCGGCCGTCAATGACCGAATCAAAGAGGAAATTGATCGGTTGCTTAAGGCAGAGTTTATCCATCCATGCAGGTATGCGGAGTGGGTCTCTAACATTGTGCCGGTTGAGAAGAAAGACACCAGGAAGATTAGAGTGTGTATTGATTTCAGAGATTTAAATAGAGCCACTCCCAAAGATGAGTATCCTATGTCTATTGTCGATATGTTGATCAATGATGCTTCAGGGCACAAGGTTATTAGCTTTCTTGATGGTAATGCTAGTTATAATCAAATATTTATGGCGGAAGAAGATACCTCCAAGATCGCTTTTATTTGTCCCGGTTTGTTGGCTTGTTTGAGTGGATTGTCATGACTTTTGGGCTCAAGAATGCAGGCGCCACCTATCAAAGAGCTATGAATCTTATCTTTCATGATCTCATTGGTGTGATTATGGAAGTGTAAATTGATGATGTGGTGATTAAATCGGCTTCACGTGATCCTCATTTGGCCGATTTGCGTCTTGCTTTTGAGAGAATGCGCTATTATGGTTTGAAGATGAATCCGCTCAAATGTGCCTTTGGAGTGTCGGCTGGAAAGTTCCTAGGATTCATTATTCATGACAAGGGCATAGAGATTGATCCCAAGAGGATAGAGAAGATCAAGGCAGTTCAAGCACCTCAATGTAAAAAGGATTTGCAAAAATTCCTAGGTAAAGTGAACTACTTGAGAAGATTCATTGCTAACTTGTCCGGGAAAATAATTCCTTTCACCCCCATACTTAAGTTGAAGAATGAAGCTGATTTTACCTGGGGGGGCAAGCCAACAATATGCATTTGACAGGATAAAGGAATATTTGTCTTCACCACCCGTTCTTCGCGTGCCTAGAAGGGGAGTGCCTTTCCGATTGTATATCGCCGCCGAAGATAAGGTGATTGGGGCTGTTCTTACTCAAGAAGATGAAGGAAAGGAGTATGTTGTTGCCTATCTTGGTCGTCGTCTTCTTGATCCCGAGACAAGGTATGCCCATATTGAAAAATTATGTCTATCACTATATTTTGCTTGTTCCAAGATGAGACACTATCTTTTATCAAGCACATGTGTGGTAGCATGCCAGGGGCGATGTTATTAAACATATGTTGCATCGGCCAATCCTTTCTCGAAGGGTGGGCAAATGGGCATACGCTTTGATTGAATATGACTTGACTTTTGAACCATTGAGAATTTTAAAGGGTCAAGTTCTTGCTGATTTTATCGTTGAGCATGGTATTAATCTTGATTATGAGGTGGATTATGTCACTTCTACCCCGTGGCGGTTATATTTTTTTGATGGATCGGTTTGCAAAGATGGTGCGAGTTGGGATTGTTCTTGTTAATTCTTGTGGTACCGAGTTTCCTATGTCAAGCCGATTGGAGTTTCCATGTACTAACAATCAAACCGAATATGAAGCTCTCTTGTTCGGGTTGATCATGTTAGAAGCTATAGGGGTTGAACATGTTGAAGCATTTGGTGATTCATTACTTGTGGTACAACAAGTTTTTTAGGTGAATGTCGATGTTTAGATGGATCACTTCGTTGCTCGCCTTGTTTTAATTGGTAAATTTGCGAATTTAAGATTCGGCACATTCTGAGAGAAGAGAATCATAAGGCCAACTTTTATGCTCAACGTGCTTCCTGTTACATTAAGGAAGATGATCAATTGCATGTGAAGTATGTGCAAAGAACAAACTTGCTTGCTCAACGTGCATCCGGCTTTGAGGTAAAAGATAAGTATTTTCATTTACAACATTTGCCGATGCATGAAAGTTTGTTTGTTTCAGATTCTAGTAAAAATTCGGTTCAACCAAAGTTAATTGGACAAACCGATGTTACTAATGAGTTGGGACAGCAATGTAAAATTATTTTAAATCGGTCTATTTCTCGTTTTAGACAATGGTAGTACCGATTTGAAAGATTGGAGAACTCCTCTCTTGTCTTTTTTGCGGGATCCCGATTGCTAAAGTTGACAACAATGTTCGGCGGACTTGCTTTCAAGTACACATTGCATAATGGTGAACTTTATAGGAGGATTTGCCAAGGCTTGTTGCTAAAGTGTCTAGGGGCTGATCAAGCAAAGAGTGGCGATGGGAGAGGTACATGAAGGCATTTGTGGGCGCATCAATCGGCTCCGAAGATGAAGTGGCTATTGAGAAGAGTTGGTTTTATTGGCCCACTATGATGGCCGATTGCTTTCGTTACTACAAAGGCTGTGAAGAGTGTCAACGGTTTGGGAATATTCAGCTAGTGCCTACTGCCATGCTTTATCCTATCATCAAACCGTGGCCTTTCCGGTGGTTGGGGCTTGGATTTCATTGAATGATTCATCCTCCATCTTGAAGGGGCATAAGTTCATCTTGGTTGCTACCGACTACTTCACTAAATGGTCGGAAGCAGTTCCATTAAAGAATATGTGTAACACCCCAAATTTTATAATTTTCAAAAATAGGTTCAATTGATTTATTTATGCATTTGTGGGCATTTAAATTTAGAAAGATAATAATTTTTCGTGAAATTAAAATTTAATATAAGGTTTAGAAACATGTATGTTGCACTCATGCTGCTGCGTTTGAATTTTTGTATTGAATGGTTTTGACCAAAGTTGAAAAGAGATTCAAATTCATTTGAAAATTTCCTTTGCAAAATTCTGAAAATAAAAGAAAAAGGAAAACTTCTTCTTCCTCCTTTCTAGCCCAGCAGCAGAAGTCAGCCCACCTCCCTTGTTTTCTTTTTTTCCTGCGTTGGAATTGGCCTTGGGCCTTTGGCAGCCCAACCTGCGCCCTTCTTCCTTCCTCCCCCTTGCTCCGGCCCAACTCGGCCCAGCCCAGCTCGCAGCTCAGCAAGTCGGCCCGGCAGTGGCCTGGCCGCCCACCCTTTCCCTTCCTCGCGCAGAGCCGCGCGCGGACGTACGCCAACAGCGCCGCCCGGCGTTACCGCCGTTCTCCTTCACCCCGCTCTGTAACCGGCCATCAAGACCCATCAAGCCGGCCTTGAAGACGCCAGCAGCAACGGCCGCGCCCATCCGAGTCCCCTCGCCGCCCTATAAAGCTCGCAGCCGAGCCCCTCCCTTCCTTTTCTTTCCGCTCGTCCAAGCTCGCCCGCTGCCACCTCCAATTCGCCACTCCAGGTTCTCAGTCGCCATCGAAACCTCGTCCAGGAGCATCGCGGTGCCTCTTCACGGCCGTAGGTCCCTTCTTTCTCTCATTTTGACCCCAAATTTCATGAACCCGAGCTCATCGTCGTGTTTTCTGTATAGTCCGCCGGCGCTCGTCGTCCGTCGTGGCCGTGGCTTCCCAGGCATCGACAACCATCAAATTGACTTCGGGGTATACTCCGCATCCTCCCCATCCACTTTAATTCGGGTTTCGTAGTTGGAATCGCTGCTCCGGCGAGTTCCAGCTCGTCGTTCATGGCGCTGCTGTGGGGCTGCCACCATGGGCATGTCCCCGCTCTCGATTGGCTTCCCATCGAGTTCGCGAGGTCGCCAGGAACGCTCCCGTGCCATAGGTTTCGGTTGGGACGGCCGGAATCGCCGTTTGGCCGAACGCCGGCGAGGCCACGCCGCCGGCCATGGAGGCCTCCGTGTCGGACTTTTTGTCCAGGCCGGTCTCCCTCCTTCTTTCTTTTATTTCTTTTTATTTATTTTAATCTGATCCACTCAATCGTGATCCAACGGACCAGATTCCATGATACCCCTTCAGGTGTAATTTGTTTAAAGAGCCCCTCAGCTTTTTAATATTTACATCAAAGTCCCTGGCCAGTTTATATTTTTTCCGAATTGTTTTATTTAAATCAGAAAATCCGTTCAGCATATTTACAGTATTGCCACTGCACTGTTTTACTTATAAAATGCACATTTAAACTCCGAATCGATCCGTTCCAGTTGCGTTGGTTTCGTAAGATCATAATCTACGTGTTTATAAATCTGTTAGACATGTTTTCTATCATAAAAATTAAGGACTTGTTCTAGTCATTTTATATTGCGTTAGTAAACTTGTTTAGATCATAACTTCGCTGCTTTTAGCTCAATTTCGTGATCTTCACGCCTATGTGTTCGTAGTGAAACGTAGTTTTGTTTTATAAACTTTTCATCTTATTTATATACTGTTGATGTACTGTTCTAATATAGTTTTATTGTTTGCCGTGTATGATTGATTTCGAATGAATGTGTGTGGTGCTTGGTTACGATGTCTAGTCGGTGAGTTTTGCGTTGGTGGCCTAGAAAGAAGTTGGTGATCAAGTAGAAGGTGAGCAGTTCGTGGAAGATCAGGAATTATTTGAAGGTCAAGATTCTTAGGAGTTCTTTGAAGGCTTGAACAAGAAGGATTTGAGTATAAGGCAAGTATAGCATGGGATCTTCCTTGTTGTCTTATTCACTTTTAATCACTTAATCATATTGCATGTGTCTAATTTGTTAACCGTAAGGACATCCTAGTCAATTGATATCTTGTACCTTGTTACCTTTGGGATGCTTGCATATGGGTAGTTTGCTAGTGCTCAACTTAAACAAACATGATCTAATTATGACTAAATATCTTATGCAACAAAGAATAAAACTTGACAAACAATCGGACCATAGGGCTCGCTCATGTTTTTCCATGATGCTCTTGGCTCTCCATAAGGACTTATCCTTTGGCAAAAGCTGGGGGGCCGACAAGAGGCACTTTGTGAGGGCCACATGGCTCTGGTTTTTCTTGTTAGAGGTTACCCTTGTGGCGCAAATGGGGAAGGTCGATCGTGGGAACCCCGGTTGGAGTTGGTTGATCCCACGGAGTAACCATTGAATCCTAGCGCCCCTAACTTGTTAGAGGGATCCTTTTAAAGACTTCATAGTGAACCCCGCCGACCTTCCTTGGAAGAGGGTTAAGAGTCCGATCACCTCGTGAGAAAGGGCAATTCACGGCTCCACGGTGAAAGTGTACAACCTCTGCAGAGTGTAAAACCGATATATCGGCCGTGCTCCGGCCACCTGGCGGCCCGGAAAACTGAGGGAGTAAAGATGATCTTGAGACATGGATATAAGATGATGATGGACATGGACCTGGAGGATGATGTTGATGAGAACGATGAACCGTGATGAGAACGTTATAATGAATATGATCATGTGGGTTAATTGGGGCTTAAGCACAACTATATGCTTAATAAATGATAAAATTTGACTTACTAAAAATGTTAACCGCAGTTAAACCAGTGTCAACCTTTTGAGCCTCATAACCCCATGTTATATTTGCTGAGTTCGACATGGACTCACCCTTGCAATATCCCACTCAAACCAGGGAGATTGCTAGATTGCTAAAGATCGAAGGAGTTAGGCTTGTGATCAACCAGTCAGTGCGTCCCTGTGGAGTAGAGGCTTCACCCTAGGATCGGAGTGTCTTCTCGCTGTTTGTTTTCTAAGGTTATCTTCTTTATACTAAGTTCGTTATTTATTAAGCTTTATGTTTTGATATTTCCTTTAATTGTGACTATATGTGAGATTTGACTTCTTGGGCTCACATATGGTGTGTATCTGGTTTTGTTCTTAAAACTGGGTATTACAATATGACACACAAGGAGGTAATTGAGTTCATCACTGAGCACATTATTTATAGATTCGGCATTCCTCAAACATTAACTACGGATTAAGAAACGTCATTTATGGCGAAAGAGGTAAAGGATTTTGCCGAATCATATAAGATCAAGATGCTCAATTCATCTCCTCATTATATGCTCAAGCCAATGGTCAAGCGGAATCAACCAACAAGACTTTGATCAAGCTTATTAAGAAGAAGATAGAAGAATATCCAAGGAGGTGGCATGAGGTCTTGTCGAGAAGCTTTGTGGGCTCATCGTGATATCGAGACACGGTGCAACTAAAAGTTACTCCTTATGAGCTGGTTATGGTCAAGAGTGGTGTTACCCGTTGAGGTAAATTTGGATGCATATAGATTTGCTAAACAAAATGATCTATCTCCTGCTATGTATCATGATTTGATGATGGACAACATCGATGAGGTAACCAACAAGCAAATACAAGCTCTAAAGGAGATTGAGAAAGACAAAGCCCGTGTTGCTAAAGCCTACAACAAGAAAGTCAAGAGCAAGTCGTTCCAAATCTATGACTTAGTGTGGCAAACTATATTACCGGTAGGGATGAAGAGCAATCAATTTGGCAAGTGGTCACCCAATTGGAAAGGTCCTTTCAAGGTGGTCAAAGTGATATTCGGGAACTCCTATGTGCTTGAGTCAATGAGTGGAGAACGCCAAACAAAGGCGATTAGCGGGAGGTATTTGAAAAAATATTTCCCTAGTATTTGGCAAGAGGCCTAGTGCTCTCCAAACAATGGTCGATGCATGCACCCTTAGAACAAAAATGGCGATACATAGTATAAGCCCTTAGTTGCCGGACAACCGATATGATGGGTATTAGATGTTGTTGGGTTTTCTTTGTCTTGTTTTCAGGTTTAGGTGCATCTCTCGCCTGAAAACAGGGGGCATATGTTGACACTCAAATTAGTCCTATGCTAAATTTGGAATGAGCAAAGTATAAGAGAATAAATGGCCATCGTTTATGCATGGACAACACCATTTTATATGAACAAAACGTGTCAAAGGTGTCCTAAAATAGTGAAGGAGCATGCACTTGAGGAAATTCGGCGGAGGAGAAGATTTCACATGCGCCGGACATCAGCATTACATGGAGCGGCGTCCGCGCCCGAAGCGCTGGCGGCGTCGGTGCGTTCGCATCTTGCGACCGGTACTGCATGGCTACGGACTTGCGTCCGTAGACTGGCGCTGGCGGCGTCCGGCGCGTAAATGCGTGGCGTCTGGCGCCCTCGCCAAAAATAGCTCTCGGGACGCGTCCGGCCAAGGCCGGGCGGCGTCCGGCGCCCCTATTTCGGCGTCCGGCGCTGTTACGCGATCTGCGCCGAGATTTTCCTAATTCGAACCGACTTTATTTCGGGTGGTTTTTGGAGAGTCCCGATGTTTGGAAACGTTTTTGGACAATTTCCTAAATGGATAAGACCACTCTCCTCTATATAATGAGAGGTTCATGGCCGATTTCATCCCATCTACATCCAATCGACAACCAATCTACCCCCTGTCCCGTTTGTAGGTCATCTTCTTCCTTCAACCCTCTATCCTGTTGTTCGGCGGCGATCTCTGCGACCTTCATCGACGCCCTAGGCGGCCTTGCTGGTCCTAGGGCATCCCAAAAGCGTCGTCCTCCCGGCGGGTCTTCCCCGGAGGTGCGTTGAGATTCTTCCGGCCCGTCACCAAGCTCTACATCGCCCTAGCGATCTCTTGATCGTTCGTAGCCGATCACGCTGTGGTGCTCGC
Source organism: Hyparrhenia diplandra (assembly GCA_015847255.1). Taxonomy (NCBI): domain Eukaryota; kingdom Viridiplantae; phylum Streptophyta; class Magnoliopsida; order Poales; family Poaceae; genus Hyparrhenia; species Hyparrhenia diplandra. Next base: position 150,713 of record JADLZK010000683.1, on the reverse strand, counting down.
TGCTTCAAGGTTGTGTGCAACCTTCGTGGGCGTCCAAGGCTCTCTCGGTGTGTTTGACGTGAAACCCTAGTTTTGCGTCAACAATTTCTTTAAGATTGTTAGGTTCAGTCTCATATCGATAATTGTCAGGAGCACATAAACATATAATGCAGGAGCAGCCCTCTCTAGCAAACTAGTAGTCTTTTACACTGAGTTAGATCAAACCTCTGATGAACTTGTCTTCGGTATTGAACCAGCTCATACGTACTGATGAAACTTGTCGAACTTATCTTTGGTACGGTATTGAACCACCTCATTAGTATTGAGTCTTTGGTATTGAACCAGCTCATATACGTATTGCATATAATACTGTGGCAGGTGTTGCGGAAGTCACAGATATATGATTGTGAAAGCTCGATTAATTGATCATATACGTACTGTGGTAGGTGTTGGGGAATCCGTACATGCTTATTGTATTACTAGATGGATTCCCCGGTACATGCTTATTGTATTACTTGATGGATTCCCGTAGCGTTGCCGCGGGTATGAAGGATGACTATAAGAGAAATTTGTTGGATAACTAATAAGAATCAACATATTAGCTTTTAATAGTAAAATTATCAAACAATACATGTATTAAATGGAGAAATAAAATAGAAGAATTCTACTGCTACCAAAGAAGCTATTCAAATCAACAAAAATAAATCAATTGAATTGAAGCAGGTGCTGGCCCAAGGCTGGGACACGACCAGGCTCTTGGGCGTCTTGTTGGGCCGCAAGCAAATTACAACAGCCAGCACCAAATTACAGCGGCCCCCCGGCCGGCTGCAGCTCTCCGTCGATCCACTGCGGCTTCCAGTCCCGAATAATTCCAATTCCCTATCGATTCAAGCTTCCTCCCATCGGCGGCTCCCTGCTTAGGGTTTGGAGGTGGCGATGCACGCCGCGGGGCGGCAGCGGCAGGTGGGGATGGATCCGAGCAGATGTTCCTACGGGTGCACGCCGCGCCTATCGGGGATGCTGTCCTAGCTGCTCACGTCCTCGGATCCGTCTCGCACTCGAGTACCTCTACCTGCGCCCGGCGCCGCCCGGCCGCCTGCACGCTGCGTCGTCATGCACACCAACCGCACAACAGGTCAGTCACGGGCCCGTCTCTCGAGAATTGCCCTCCATTGCTCCTGCTGCTGCCGCTGTGATGGATTGGGAGTGGATGTAGCTATTTATGGATTATAGGGCGGAGGCCAAGAGTTGCAGACCTTTCGCTTTCCCTTGTGCAAAGTCGCGCCGCTTATGGTGGAGGAGGCGGGGAGTCGGGCACGGCAGCGCTGGAGGACGGGATGGGTCCTACGAAGGGGAACGAAGAGGCTGCGAGGGGACGAAGAGGCCTCAGTGGGGAATATACGTTACTGGTGACGTGGCTTCACCAGGGATCAGAGAACTCCCTAGTGGGTCTTTTCTGCTACATAGGTGTAATAGATTATGTCACAGCCTCACAGGCTCAGCTGTACTCGCGCGTTGACAGTCAGTCAGAACACTCGCATGTCAGCAGCCATGCTACGTACGGGGGGCAATAGCACGTCAACTGTTGACAGAGTAAATTCGTTGAGAACAGAACCACGCTGTCAGTTGCATCAGCGCACTCAGAATGACAGAGTTGCGAACATCACTACTACAATAGGCTTCTATGGGAACGGCCCTGTTTTTTATTAGGGGCGGTTCACTTTTTCAGGCGCCCTACAGGTGGCCATTAAGGTCTGCTTGGACCACCAGCCGCCCTACTGAAGGCACGGTAGGCGGCGGTGTTACGAACCGCCCTATTATTAGTAAGGGCGGCTCGATATCCAGCCGCCCTATTGTATCTTCTATCGTGGCTACGGCCGAGGGTGAACCGCCCCTGTTGTGATAACAACAGGGGCGGCTGGTTCTAAAACCGCTCCTACAAAGGGTCCGTAGATAAGGCCGAACCAGCCACTTTCTTCCACCTCGGGACACTCACTCAAACTCGAAAAAAAAAAAAGGTTGGGAGGCCTTGGGCTCCTCCCAAAAAATTGTTTTACTAAGGGGGAGGTTTTCAACTCAAATCCTTTGGTGGGGAGTCTCAAAAAGGTAAGAAAATGTTATTCCTACCACTTAATTCGATTTTTAATGGTTGGTTGTGGAGTAATTTAAATTTTGCTTTGCTCTCACTTTTTATGGTGCTTGAGCTTTATATGGAGCAAACTAGAGCTTAGGTTTGGAAGTGCTAGTGGAGATTAGTGAGAGTATTGAATTAGACCATTTTTTAATGACTCTTACATGTGATTTTAGTGGAGTAATAAAATAGGTAGGGTTCATGTGTTCATGGTTGATGAACATGTGTTTTTTTAATTCATAGTTTAAATTTGTAACAAGTTTTTCTCTCTCATATGATGTGCAAATGCTATTATTTTTTCTAAAATTTTCTAAAATGATAATCTATTAGTGTGTGCTATAACTTTGATATTAATGCATTTCTTAATTTTAACCATTTAGGTTTTGCCATGTATATGTATTTATATATCCGACTAATTAGTCATTTGATGTATTTTTTTGTTGTACTAAAGGATGGAGTACAGGGAATGTCTCGGATGTATGGCACGTTAAGGTGGAAGCAAGGTTTTCATGACGAAATGAATAAATTTATTGAAGCCGCTGAGAATCATGCAAAAGACATTGAAACAGATTCAATAATATGTCCGTGCCATGATTGCGGGAATGAGATAGCATATAGAGACGTGAAGACCATCGACAACATTTGATTACACGAGGATTTGTTGCGGATTACACAATCTAGATCTATCACGGTGAAAATGTTGTTGGTGACGTTGACTTCGATGATCTAGGAGATGACCACGAAAGCCTAGAGCGCTTGTCTCGCATGCGGTGAGCTTGAAACAGAAAAGGAACCCCGAGCCCGACAAAAGGAACTACGCCGATGGTGATGGTTGGCATGGTATGGACACAAATGTCGTTGATGGTAGGGGAAAAAGTGATGTTGATGATGATGTCGTAACGTGAAGGGGATGAAGATGACGATGATTATTTGGACGAAATGCTTAATGCCCTTGGACCAGAAATATTGCGAAAAGAGCGTGAAAGGTATAGAGAACCTAGAGAGGGTGAGAGCAAAAGATCGAAGGAAACCGTATGGTGTTGAAAAGGGTTGTCCGACACACCGGACGCTACTACGCTTTTGTGCTTGAGCTATTGATCTTGAAGGCTAAGTATGGTTGGTCGGATTTGTAGTTTCAATGATCCGTTTGTCTTCCTCGCCATGGTTGCCGCCACAACCAAAATCAGTACCCGTCAATACCTACCAAGCAAAAAGGTTATAAGTCCATTAACAATGAGTGTTGAGAAGATCCATGCATGCCCGAACCATTGTATCCTTTTTCGTGGTGACACGTTCAAGGGACTAGATAAATGTCCTAGGTGCGGGGCTAGTCGGTACAAGAACAACAATCTATACAACGGGGGACGAGACCTCCATTGGAAACAAGAGGAAGAAGGGTGGGAAAAAGCCTGTACAAGATTCTCATCTCAAAAAGGACACTCCGTTAGGCATTGATCCGGCGAGAAGAAGAGTTCCCGCGCCTTGGTAATGTGGTACCGCCAAAGTGACCGACCGCCGAGGCGAATCTTCCTAAACCCCAAAAGAAGCCGCAATGATGACATGGTGGCAAGATGAGTGCAAGATTGATGATGATAAGATTGCACGCCCTACGATGGTACTTAGTGGCAAAACTTTGATAATAATCACAAAGACTTCGCTCAAGACCCAAGGAATGTACGGTTTGGGTTAAGCACCGATGGAGTGAATCCCTTCAATGAGAGGATGAGTGACCATAGCACTTGGCCAGTGATCTTGACCATGTACAACATCCCAACGTGCACTGCGTGCCGGTGAGAAAGTACCTTTTCCTTACTGTTCTCATTTCAGGTCCAAAACAACTAGGCATTGACATTGACATGTTTCTTGAGCCTGTGTTGCAAGAATTTGAGAATCTATGGAAGAAAGGGGCGCTGATGTATGATGCGTTCCGAAAGGAGGAGTTCTTATGTCGAGCCATAATCATTGTTTCTATCAACGACTATCCCGCGTTGTTTGCTTTGTCTGGACAAATCAAAGGGAAGACTGGATGTGTAGTCTGCTTGGATGGTACTATATGGGTGTATCTAAATGCATCCAAAAAGGTGGTTTACTTGGGAAATCGACGCCACTTAAAGAAAAATCACAAGTACCGAAGCGTGAAATACAAACACTGGTTCGACAACAGAGATCAAGACCCTCCTCGAGAGACGTCAAGATGGACAACATGTGTTCAGAATGGTGAAAAACTTACACATTGTCTACGGAAAGAAGAATCTAGATGGGACGAACAGAGATCGAAGTACACCTCCTATCGAAGTACCTTTCAAGAAACAATCCATCTTCTTTCGAAGATCTCAAATATTGGCCGAGTTCGAGGTTCCCCATGCAATTGATTCTATGCACTTGAAGAAGAATGTCTTTGAAAGTACCATTGGTCTCTTGATGGACACGAAAAAGTCGAAGGATGGTCTAAATTCATGAAAAGACATGATGCAGCTAAATGTGAAGCCCGAGCTTCACCCTGTACTTGAGAAGAATGGAAAATACACCCCCTACCCGTGGCTAGCTTCAACTTGACCCTAGAAGAGAGAAGAGCTATATGCACTTACCTAAAGGAGGTCAAAGTTCCGACCGGGTTTTCAAATAACATCAAGAAGCTAGTGTCCATGAAGGACCTGTCAATAACACACCGCAAGGATCATGATTGTCATGTAATGCCGACGGTGTTCCTACCTATTGTGATCAGGGTTATAAAGCCAGAATTCTTGAAAATGGCCATCACTCGCATGTGCTACTTCTTTTCGAAGATATCCCAGAAGACAATTGGTAGGAAAGAGCTTACTGAACTACATGATTTCGTGGTGGAGACCCAAAACCAGCTAGAGATATGTATGCCTCCTGCATATTTCGATATAATGCCACATCTCATGCTTCACATGGTTCATCAGATAGAGGCACTGGGCCCTTGCTACTTGCATGAAATGTGGTGCATTGAGCGATTCATGTCGGTTCTAACCCAATTCTTGCATAATCGAGCATATCCGTAGGGCTCCATGATTGAGGGTTACAATACTGAAGAAGTCATCGAGTGTTGTCAAGAGTGGCTAAAAGTACAGAGAGGGGTTGGTAAACGTGATTCACATCATAAGGGTAGGTCAGCTGGGAAAGGCATCAGCGGGAGGAAAGTATTCGTTGACCAAGAATACAAACAAGTGAGTCAGGCACATTACAATGTGTTAAAGAGTTCAGCGCTTATGCGACCGTACGTTGATGACCACTTGGCTATCATTACGGAAAGCGGAGGAATGGCCGCCGGATGAATGGGTCACAAAACAAAGACAGGAACAATTAACTTCATGGTCGAGGGACCAAAACATACCATCTGGGGAAACCAAGGATGATATTACCAAGAACAGGTTAGCATTAGGGCCATCGAGACAAGTCACCACGTGGCAAGCATACGACATCAATGGGTACACATACTATACCTATGTGAAGGATAGTAAATGTGTGAACCAAAACAGCGGGGTTCGAGTAGAAGCTATCAACAAGAAGAACCGAAGGATCACATACTTTGGCATCATTGAAGAAATATGGGAACTTGACTATGGAATGGAAGTGCAGGTGGCCGTGTTCAAATGTCGCCGGATGAAAGAACACCAACTGAACGAGATCGGGTTGAAAACCGTTAACCTCGATGATGTAGGCTACCGATAGGACCCCTGGGTTGTCACTTCAGATGTAGCACAAGTTTTCTATTTACCCGACCCGATCGATCTTGACAAGCCAAAGAAGAAGACAATCAAGCATGTCGTTGTCCCTGGGAAATAGCGCATTATCGGAGTTGATGGCATCGACGATGTTGATGAGTACAATGGTTATGCTGAAATACAGTTATTCACAGACTTTTTTAAAAAGATCGAGGGTGTTCAGAAGAAGTTACCCAAAGACATATTGTCATGGGAGCGAAAAGGTGTCAAGGGCAAAGTTGTCACAGGGAGCTAGCTAGTTGTTAAATGTGTGTGTTTGTAAAACTTTATCCATGTATAAGTGAGACTACCTTTATGTATGTGTGAGACTACCTTTATTCATGTAAGAGTCAGACTACCTTTACGTATGTGTGAGACAACCTTTATTTAAAAATTTGACTTGGTCAAACTTGGTCAACCGTGATGAGAGATGTGTCCGGTTGTGAAGAATGTTTATCAAAACTTTGTCAAACCCAAAAATGTCCTACATATAGATTGTAGGTCTTGATGAGGTGAACAAAGTTGGTATTCATGACTTTTGAATTCTAAACCATATAGGGCTCCAAAAACTGAAAAAATGACTGAAATTTTTGAAATTCAAAATTTGAGTGGTCCAAAATCAGTTTAACCCAAAAATGCCCAATATATGGAGTGTAGATCTTGAGGAGATACACAAAGTTGGTATTCATGACTTTTCAGTTTGAGGACATCTATGCCTCCAAAAAGTAGTGGCTTGTTTGTCTTTAATTTAAATTCAAAAATTTGACTTGGTCAAAGTTGGTCAAACGAAGCACTAAACGGCCTCAAACGAAAAACTTTTGAATACAAATGTGGTAGATATTATCAAGATCAACACAAGTTATATGGGTCATTTTTGGTTTTGAGAAAGTGTTAGTAGGCACAAGTCACAAAATCATGGATCACACATATAGTTTATGAAACATTAAGAGAGATGTGTCCTGTTGTGAAGAATGTTTATCAAAACTTTATCAAAACCAAAAATGTCCTACATATAGATTGTAGGTCTTGATGAGGTGAACAAACGAGACATCGTGATTAACCGTTCTTCACCTCCCCACCCAGCTTATCCATCATTTCCACGGCTAGGAGTTATGGAGGAGGGGAGATACTTTCACCAACACGTGACGAAGAAATGCCTAAGATGCCACACTCCCCTACTGCGGACCGACAAATGCCCGAGATGCCACACTCTTCTCCACGTCCTACAGAAGCGGTGCCTCCGAAAGAAACTCTTGTTGAAACGGAGGTGCCTCCGAAAGAAACTCGTGTTGAAATAGAGGTGCCTCCGAAGGAAACTCGTGTTGAAGAGCAGCAGCAAATTCCAGCCATGCAGCTTCCGCCAGGGGCCTTTCGTACCGAACAAGTTATGGCATCAGAGGATGTATGGGAGGAGTCTGAGCTTAGGAAAAAAAAAAGCATCCAATCCATTGCGAGCACGCCTTTGTGACGATGAAGGACGTCTCGTTGGTGTCCGGTGCCTGGTTCGCCCATGATCGCTTCAAGCTTTAGAACCTAGTCAAAGAAGTACCGGGACAAAGCTTCAACCTACAAATACCGCAATCACTTTCCAAACAAAAAGTATCCCGATATTGAAAAATCGATGGACAAAGAACTCCGCGAAAAATTATGAAAGAGGCAAGATATTCCTACCAAACGATATCATGCGTAAGATGCCACGTGGAATGAAAAAGTTTCATGATTGGTACTTATTGGTATCCGAGAGGACGACATAACCACGATAACATTGGCCTACCCCAATGGTACATTCGGGGGACCTGGTGGTGATATTGCCTTCGATTTCAGCGACATGCATACATTGTATCGCTCGGGTTCAATGGATATTAATCTAATTCACACCTACCGCGTGTAAGTCCTTTTCTCTCTAATATGGTATGATTGCGATATTTTGATAACATTGTAACTAACCTAATCGATCTCTTTTTAGTATGCAAGCGCACCATGCAAAACAGGTTCCGGTTTGAGACATGCGTACTTGGATCCTCAACAAATAGCACAAGCACGCTTTGCATATCCTAAGCGATGGAAACCGGATGGCCCGTGAGTTAGCGGGTGGAGAGACCGTGGAGGAGAAAAGAGAAAAAAACCGGAGAAGGTAATGAAGGACGAGGCCATTAAGATGGCGGCATACTTAGCCGTGAATTTCAAAAATCTCAAAAACAATCATAGTATATGGCTACCATACAACTTCGAGTAAGTTCAACCTGTTCATAAAGCTTTTCGAATACATATTATACGCAAATGAGCTTATCGTTTTCCTATGATTGAATTTATGCAAGAACCACTAGATCGCTATATGTGTCGATGTCGGGCTCCGCCGTCGTGGGTTTTGATTCACTAAACACTCCGACGGCAAATTATAAAGACTTCATAGCGATTCTCAAATCGTATGCATATCGACAATCCTCTTATATGTTTGAATATAACCTCCTAACCTCATGCATTAGATACTAACATGTTGTATTTGTGAAAATCGATTTGAACAGGCGCATCACGGGTATGTTAAAAAGTTAAATGGGAAACATCTTCCAAGAACGAAGGGTGAGTGCGCGGCCAAAAACAGATACTTGTGTAAGTATGACCTACCTCGATCTTGCATAATCTCAAATGCATTTCCTAACAATTTTATATACACAAAGGCGCCAAGCGTAAGCCCGGAAGTGTACACTTTGTGGATATTACGTATGCATGGCGATGAGTAAATGTTCTTTCCTACCCGAGACACCCGGACTTGGTATATATGCTCACTCCTTTCTCTCTCTCTAAAATGCTCACTATGTGTTTCTATATATAGGCTAACTTTTTCTTATATGCTAACCGTAGGCGTAGGCGACGACGCCGGGTAGGGAAATCGGGGACCTTTACCGAGATGATGACCTCTTGGAACTCATGGCTGGCCTTTTTGACTTCATATTAGATCATGCTATACATCCAAAAGGTTGCTTCCTTGACCGTACTTCCGAGTTGCGTAAGAATCCAAAGTTTCAACATTTTTCGTGAGTGGGAAAGGCTAGCAATAGGGAGGTGAATTAATAGATGAGATTGAACTTGTAACTTATGTGAATTATGAATATTTATTGTAAGATTGAATAATGGAGATGATATTTTGTGAGTTATGTGAATTATAGATGTTTATTGTGTCAAATATCTCGTATATTTTTGTGATTTTCTAAATTTGATTTTTTTTTTTTTTTTAAGAAAAGCACTGTAGAGGCGGCTATATATATTTTAGTTTCGAATTTTTTTTTTTTGGCGCAAATCCAGCTGTAGTGGCGGTTTTAGATTTAATCGCCCCTTGGTCTTTTCCTTTTAGGGCGGTTTCTATTATTAGCCCTACGCTTCTATTGAGTAGGGGCGCTTGTGTTATCACCGCCCCTGCGTGGACCACGCAGGGGCGGGTCGTCTTATCGGCCGCCCCCCGGGACTTTCGCAGGGGCGGCCAGTGGAACCGCCCCTGAAAGGCAACCACCGTAAGAACGGAGAGTTAGAGGCGCTTTCAAACCGCCCCTTACCGAGCATCTTGAACCGCCCTATAGAAGGTCTTAGTAGTAGTGCATGTCATTGCCGTGCAAGTAGTGTATTCGTGGATTTGGCCAGTCTAGAATTTGATATTAACTGTAGTTAACCGTTTCATAATCTTATGAAATTAGCTGGAATACTTTTTAATGTAATCTTCTTTAACAAGATCAAGATGGAAACACTTTTTCTTGACCATTGCTATGACACTGGCAGCTTTTCAATACAACAGTAATGTTTTTTTGGAAGAAACAGGAGGGGCAGGGAGCCCCTATTGGAAGTTTTATTGAACGCAGGTAAAATTACAGAACAGCACAGAAAAAAAGCCAACAAAACATCACCGGAAGGAAAGCTATCACTACTGCACAACAAAGATATTGTAACGCTTTTTTTTTGTAACATATTCATCAATGTGTTCCAATAAAATCTTATAGTAACACAAAATAGAGTGTTACAAGCTTTGGTTATAACACAAAACACTTTGTTTCATAAAAAATGTGTTACGTATTAATAATTTTAGTAACACAACATTAGTGTTACATGCAAAATGTTACAATAAAGCACAATGTTGTAACACATAAATGAAACATATAAAGTATGTTACAAATATACGCCCCTATATTAACACAAAATAATGTTACAGTCCAAGTGTTACAAAGATTCGTGGAGCAATCATCCCCGAGACTCTTCACTTTCCCACGCCAAGCGCATTTGTCCCCTCATGGTAGACCCAAACGTCCTCGAATCACACTCAAGCTCGCTTGCTTTAACCCAGCATGAGAAAGTTACTGTCTGGGACTACAGTCATCACGATCTGCAGTTTTGGGACCGTAATCATTGACTTCACGAGAAATAGGCCTCAAAACGTTGGACACCTGATTTTCTTGCCATTATGTATACTAGTTCATCAACCCGTGCTCGCACGACGGGTTAAAATCTTATAAGAGATATAAAGCATTAATTAGTTATTGTTTATTGTCCAAAGATAACGTAAAGTTACTTGTATTAATTAATTTTTTTCTTTGTCTATCTTCTAACACAATATGCATAATAGATACTTTGTAGTGTCTACTTATTTATTTATTTTGATAAATTTGTTAATTACTAAGTGATTTGCTTTTTCATCTATATATTATGATTTTCAATTGTTAGCCTTATTGATTGCTATAGAAAGACTTTAGGTAATAGACTGCACTGTGAAGTACTATGGTGGCCTAAATATTCACTTCGAGCCTACTTTGCGTTGCTTAGGATCAGTTTAGAGCTTAACGGGAGTTTTAGGATGGGTAGCAATGCTAACCTCAAGAGGATATTAATATTTAAGCATTATTATAACTATTATTTCCACTTCAGAAATCTCAAAAGAACATGAAGGTATAGCCACTTGTAGTCCTCACTATCCTCCGCACTTGTTTAGATGTTGTCTGAATTTTACTGCCAAAGAGTTATTTTGTACAGTAATGGTTATACTAGTTGTAAAGATATGTCAAATGTTTTAGTTAAAGTGTATAAATTATGTAAAGTAATAACTTGTATAAATTATATGTCATGGTTATGATCTTACATAGTCTGTAAATATCATTAATGTTGGAATTTTTTCATGATTGCTGAAACATAACATAAATATTGATTCCTCATGTATGCACATGTATTTGACCGACAGGATAGCACAATATATATGTTTACTTTAATCGAATTTTAATCTATTGCCATTAGTAGAAGTGGATAACGTAGAAACAAATATATTTGCTTTATGGTTATTTAAATGTTTTTTGCTATTAAATATATTGGTACTTTAGATGTAGATTTAAGAGGATATTTTAGATTTTTGAATAATGTTAGAAACGATAATTTAGATGTAAATTGAAGGGGCTACATATATGTATCTAATAAAAATTTGTTAAATACCTTATATGGATTTATGCATTGAAAGAGATGGGTAATTATTATATAATAGCATAGATTATCATTATCTGTGTTGATTATAGTCTACATAATTGACGGCTACATGCTCCCGACTTTGGTGGGAATTTTTCAAAACATCCCTTTTCTAGTGGGCGTCATAAGGAATAACATGGAGGCTCTATTAGGACCTCTATTTAGAACTTAACATAAGCTTACGTTACGGTACCATTGTGTGCCGTCATGAATCTATACTTTAAATTCAACTTTTAAGCTATATATTGTAATTTTCTTATATATCTCTTGTTTAGTTTAAGTTCTAGTGCTTATTGTATATTTTATTGACAAATATCGTATCTATTTTTATATGAAAAGATTATAGATCCTTAGTCTCTTTGTTCTTACAATTGTATACATACACGTTTTCACCTTGCACCTTACACCGTGGCACTATCACATAATTTTATTTTTAAGTATGGTTTTCTGAAATATAGCATGCTTTAAAAATGTAATTATCAATATTTATAAAACATAGTATTTCATACAAAAATTATATAGTTTTTGGAGTAACACCTTATAAAAGTTATAAATTCTGAATATTAATATAATATAAAAGTTAGTTATCCGTGACTTCGCTATGTCGTTTGTGAAGGGGAACACTTTTTTCACACTTTATTTATCTTACTTGGTATAATAGTTGAAAAAAGTGTGTAATTTCTAATATATAAATAATAAATTATTTTTCCTAATAGCTTATTTTAGTATTTATATGTACAATTTGAGACATATTTTTGTTATTTATTGGATGGTTGTGGTGAATAATTCAGATACAAATAAATTGAGTTAATTTATATATGGATAATTTGATTCCAAACGCATGGGTTACTTTGCATTATCTTTCCTAATGACATATGTGGATAATTCTTTAAAAACAAAAATAGGTGTTTATTTTAAACTAGTATCACGCCCGTGCGTTGCTACACGGATAACTAAATTTTGTATAAAAAGACATTGATCGCATGATTAGATAACAATAATATAAAATTAAATAATGATATTAAAATGACATTTAATCCAAACAAAATGTTTTGTGAAAGTAACACACATACATATATCTACATGTCGCAGCTCATAAAGTCTATTGTATGGACTTTCCCGTAATTCGCCTAAGATAATGTTTTATATCGGTTGGAAGAAATCTTCGATATCTATTTATTTCGATATGCTAATAAATCCACGAATAAGTTCGACACATCTTAAACCACTGATTCTAACTGTTATAACTACTCTAGATCTTTCCGCACTTGGGAAAATCGACTTATCAATTGCATGGAAATATACATGCTGCGCTTAGCCAATACGGTAAAGGATGTCAAGAAAATAAGGAGAAAGAGAAAGGGTTCCTAATACAAATGTAAAGAGAAAAAAAAACTATAGAAGTTTTCGGGGGTGATTTGAAAATAGTCCAATATTCCTCATGCAAAATTGCCTCTACCTTTTAGGAGCTTGATAGCCCTACTGTTTTTTAGAAACTCGAAAATCTTACTGGTTTATCAACTATAGTTTAGGGAGTTATTTGGACATGGGCCAAACTTAGAGGAAGTAATTTGGAGTTTTCCCTTTTTAAAAACTATTGAGATGCTCAAAAAGATATTCAAACAAATCCAAGCCATTGATTTTTAGATTTTATATGAATGAATTAAATTAGATAAATAAACCAGGAAAAAAAATGTCAAAACTTTTAAAATCCAGGTCAGATAATATTGGGTTGATCTCATGTACTCCACTTAATAAGAGACTAAGAGAGCAAGCATGCAAATCACGATTGTGGCACTAGTTTTTTTTAGGAAAGAGGAGGGGGGTTGATCCCCTACTGGACTTTTATTGAATATAATTAAATTTACAACCAAGTGTCAAGAAACATAAAAGGTATGAAAGAAAATAAACAAAGTTTCATGTGAGATCTTGGCCATAATTCTAGTCTTGGACGAATATTTGTCTTTGCTCTTAGCATAACTAGAGCAAATTCTTTCTTGTAAACTTCTTTTCATCTTGGAAGAGAATGAGTCTGGGCTCTGAAGATAACATCATTTCAGTAACACCCAAATGGACCAACACATAGTAATTATGATTTCCATGAAAAAGGGACATTGAGCTGAGCCTTGATATTTTGAATCATGAAGAGAATGATTGTGGCTCTAGTGGAAATGCAAGTTGATTAGACGTCTGCGAATCCATGTTATACAAACTTAATTTTAGAATATGTAGTTTATGACAACTCATCATAAACTTAAGACTTATTACGGACCCCACGTTAGCTAATTATAAGAAAGTTTTGTGAAGAAACTCCCATTGTGTAATGTAGTTTCTATAGATTTTTGCTGATGTGGTACTCTTAGACTTTGTGCATGATTTCTACCATAGGGACTGCCCTTACGGACCCCCACGTTAGTTTGGCCAAAAAACAAAAACTAGCCCGTTTGCATCTCTAGATTGTAGGAGGAAAAATTTGCATGCAAACTGTATACACGAGACTACATTACATGCATATACAAATATAGATGGATGCCACTCGCTCGTAAGCTCAAACCCTCCAACAACGTGTGGGATTGCCGGATTGGCAAGAGATGTTTTTTATTTGTGCTCTCTTTGTTTTCAGCTAAGTGGAACCGTGCTTCCCGTCTGCGCAGATATTTGGGCAGCCATGGACACATGTCATGCAACCAAAGCATGTATACATACAGTTCCCGTTGATACAAAATGCACACAATTCTTTTAGAGGCCGTAACAATGTGGTGGGTGACTAAGGGCCTATTTAGATTCCTGCAAAATATGGAAGCTAGCTTATAGAAGCTAGTTAGGACCATAATGTTCTAAGTTCTAGCCAACTTATACAATCTAGGGCCTCCATATTCTAAAATCTGATAAGCTAGAAAGCCTAACTTCTTTTAGCTTTTGGATCCAATATGACCAATCTGCCCCTTTGCCTTCTGGACCATCTAAAGGATTGAGGGTATGATGGTAATTTTGCTCTAAATATGTATGTACCTCAACTTTTACCATGCATGGATCCAAACAAGTCTTTCAACTAGCTTCTATAATATCTAGATTGCAATAATCTGACTTTTAAAACTTAGATTTTACATGTCTGTTTTTGGTTGATGGTTTCTGGGACTGATAAGTTGGCTGATACTGTATATTATGAGATGAGAGAAATACTTTATCATAACTGATAAACTAGGCTAATAAGTTTAAGAGAAAACAAGATTGACAATCTTTGTTGCCGAAGCTCTGCAGGCCTAGGCCGCCCAAACGCCGCTGGATACCACGGTGTGGGCGCCCAGGCAATGCCTTGTGGAGCATGACCCGCTTGCGGAGGCAATGTGCATGAGTGATAGTCCTCCCGCTTTGGTTGTCTCCTTCGACATGATGCTGGAGGAGCTCCTAACTGCCGTGTCTGTTGTCTGTTGTTCAGTTGAGGCCACCTACCGGGGTCCCCGGATTCACTCCGGGAGGAGGTTGTCCCATTGCCTCAGCTGTCCGCCCTAGAGTTTGTGCAGCTAACCCTACCTTGGGAGGGTCAACCTGACGTCGACGCTGGCGACGCGTTGCGATGTCGAGATTGACAATGGGGACACATCATCGAGTTCGCGAGGCACGTTCCGGTCACCTCACCTCAGCCACCGGCACAGCGAGGACCAGAGGGACACCTCTTTGTAGGTTGTGCGTCGTTCCTTGCATGATCGTAGTTCCTTATGTAATATCGAACCTTCATTGTTTGCTAGGATGGTCTGGCCTTTGGCCGTGAGTCCTATATTGGTGCTTGTCTTTAGCACGTCGTTTGTATGACGATTACTTTCTTTTTCTTAGGTCAGTCTCAATGCACAGTTTCATGGCCCAGTTACCAAAATTACAGACTAGGTAACTGAGCCAGATGAGTTTCATGGGGATGAAACTCCTCTCTCATCAGATGAAACTTGCTCATTTAATGACCCTGCCAAGTCAGTAATTTTGCTGATGTGGCAGTCTATTTAATGTGCATGACTTTTCCATAAAACTTGCATTGAGACTAGCCTTAATACAAAGATACGTAAATCTTTTTTATATTCGAGGAAAAATAAAAGACTGACAATCTTTGGGTATCTAAACGCACCGAAATGTTTATTAGGCCTTCAATGTAAAAGATAATTGAGCTATGAATTTGGATGAATTTTTGGTGAGCAGGATCGTGGGTGTATTGTATCTCTGTACTATTGTTTTGTATAAGGGCATCTCGCGGAGATTTTTCTCGGTGCAAAACGCTACAACATTCACCTTCTATAGGGGCGGCTGATAAGGTACAGTAGGGGCGGTTTTCGTAACCGCCCCTAACTTCCCGTTCCTACAGAGCCGCCCTACAAAGGAATTCCAGAAATCGCGTTTTCAAAATTCAAAAAAAATACCAAAACGTCTTTATTAAACCGGGAGGACCCCATCGGCCAGCGCATTTTTATTACCCCAAGTCGCAAGTCGCGCATTTTTTCGCGTAAAATCGCGCGCTACGCGGCGACCGGGATTCGAACCCGCGACCTCGTGCTCACGTGCGATCCCTCCCCACCACTGTGCTACACACTTATATGTGTCCATATCCCATTCAGCGTCCCCACATATTATACAAATCTGAGTGTAAATTGACTATTTTAGGCCCTAAACGGATTCAAACTAAAAAGTGGTCAACTACAAAAGTTTCATAACTTTTCGAGATCTACATTTCATATGTAGAAAGTTTTTTTTCGTCCCGAGGTCATTTACGAAAATTTGAATTTCAAATTTAAGACATTTGAACACAGCTTTTGCATGACTAGATGATTTCAAACTAAAAGTGGTCAACTACAAAGTTTCATAACTTTTTCGAGATCTACATTTCATATGTAGGAAGTTTTTTTCGTCCGAGGTCGTTTACGAAAAATTTGATTTTTAGTGCCTCGTTTTAAAATTCGGCAACCCACCCATAGGGCGCCTCAATATAGAGCCGCCCCTATTGTGGACCCACATAGGGGGCTCGTAACACCAAACCGCCCTAATGTGGGCACTATAGGGGCGGCTCGTATGATGTCCACATAGGGGCGGTTCATCCCTACATTAGGGGGCGGCTCAAAAACAAAAAGGGGAGCAATAGCGCCCGGGCGTCCGGGCGCGCCGCTCGCGTCGGACGCCCCGGTTCGCTCCGGCCCGGCCCACGGTAATCAGTCAACCTACGCCCGAACCCGTCCCGGCATCCGACGCCGCCCTCCGCCCGAGCCTCTCCCTTCTCACGCAGCGCCTTGAACTTCGTCGGTGGAGGCGCCGAACCGCCGAAAGCAGGTCGTCGTTGAGGGCGATGAGCGGTCGTGCGCTCGCCGAGGTCGCCGCCCCGGGAACGGCTCGTCGCTGTTGTCGGGAGAAGCGGGCCGCCCGCGCGGGCTGAGGGAGGCGTCGGCCTTGGCGGCCGGCGCGGGCGGCACGGCGTGCCACGAGCTCGCCTGCCTACGCGCTGAAGCAGCAGCCGCCGCCGCTGGCCTTCGCCTGCGTACGCGCGAGCAGGAGCCGCCGCGGCCTCGCCTGCACCAGCACGCGGCGCGAGCAGCTCGTGCTAGCGTGCGATCTCGCCGGCGGCCTCTGCCTCTGCTGTTGTTGGCCCAGGTGGACGAGGCCACCGCTGCTAGCTACCTTGCTGCCGCTGTTGCCTTGCAAATTGGAAGCCGAGTGGCCACTGGAAGCGAGTGTCACAGCTTGGCAAAACGCAGAAACACGATCCATCAAGCTAGCTAGCTGCAGCCGCGTCTTGATTAGTTGGGCCCTTGCGGCGTGGCCCATGGAGTGGTCCGTCCGGACGCCGGACGTCCTCATCGAACCGTTTCCGAAACAAAACCGCCCCTAATAAAAAAGGAGGTGTTTCCTCTTAGTAGGCTCTTGTAGCAGTGAAACCCAATTTCCGGGGGCATCTAGCCGAGACTACTCACACCAGCACTGTTGCAATAAGCTTACCGATAGGCCGAGTATCTTGGGGCAATCTATCTCCATTATTCCATCCACCGTCACTGCGCTTGCCTCTCACACGACACGATCTCCAGATTCTCCACTACTAGCAGCTCCTGCAAACCGCCTCGCTGGCCGTGCGCCGCGCATGCAGCCTGCCTAGGCGTGCATGCTTCCACACGTCGATGATGCATAGGTCGGCGCCATGTCCATGGCCGGCCGGCTGCCGTTTCGTCTCCCCATGCGCCCACCCCACCCAAAACCAACCCATCGGCGACCGAGCCGCCCCTCCGTCTTCCCGAACTCTCCCTACTAGTACTAGTACCAGGGGCAGTTGTACTACCACACTACTAGTAGGAACACAAGAACGAGTGAGCGAAATCAGATGGGTGACCAGAGCTCGCCGCAGCCTGCAGCCTTCAGCTGGCGGCTGGTTGCTTGGCCGCCTTATGCCATGGGGGTGCCTTCCTTCTACAAGTGGCTCGTGGGCAAGTACCCCAGCATCATCGTCCCGGCGAAGGAAGACGACGAAGCTGGCGCCGGCACGTCGTCATGGTGGTCTCCGGGGGACGACGAACAAGCCCAAGCCGTCGGCGGCCCCAATGGCGTCTACCACAACCTGTACCTGGACATGAACGGCATCATCCACCCCTGCTTCCACCCGGAGGACCAGGTATATATGTCGTCTGTCTGTATCCTGACGGATTGGATTGATCGATCGAGTTCCTCGACTGATGTGCAATACAATGCAATGCAGGTGTACCCGCCGACGACGTTCGACGAGGTGTTCGCGGCCATGTTCGAGTACATCGACCGCCTCTTCCGCATCGTCAGGCCTACCAAGCTGCTCTACTTGGCAGTAGGTACGGTACTGTGTACTAGCTAGTAGCTAGTACATGCTTCAACCGTTTTTGACTTTTTTCCTCTTCGTATTTCGCGTTTGATCGATCGATACTAATACAATGTGTGTGCATCTTGTTTGAACTGCCGCGCAGATGGTGTTGCTCCACGCGCCAAGATGAACCAGCAGAGGTCCAGGCGCTTCAAGGCTGCCAAGGACGCTAAAGATGCGGTGAATTACCATAGCCATTAATCTTACTCTGAATCTTGCCTGCTGCTATGCATGATTTGCAGCCTTGCAGGAACCCCTCTGTGTATGCATCATGTATAACTTTTTTTTTTTTTTTTTTGAGAACACGCCGTTGCGTGTTTTTCATTAAGCAGAAAAAGTTTAAACAAAGTTTACCCACGGTAACCCAAGTTACCAAGGCGAAACCTATTTCTACTGGATCCCAAACAGGATTCTACATTTTGGAAGAATTTGCGACTAAGAGTTACAGGCATCTAGATACCGGCCCATGCCAACAGCTCGGCGAGGCGCCTGTTGCCTGCCTCACACCAGGTCGTGCCGTCTTCCTTAATCACCAAAGCCAGCGATGATGGGGTGGTGGATGTGGCATCGAACGTGCGGGAGTTACGTGCCTTCCAGAGTTGCCAGCCAACCAGGAAGAAGGCGGAGTCGAAACCTCGCCGCAGATGTTTGGGCAGCTTCTTCCTCACACGCAGCCACCACGTCATGAAGTCCTCCTCAACCGGTGTGATGATGTGCTGTAGGCGCAACCTGGAAAGCACAATGTGCCATACCTCTCTGGAGAACGTGCAGCCCAATAGAATATGGTCGATGGACTCCGAGGCCTGATCACAGAAGATGCAAAGATCGGACTCCTGCAAGCCATGTCGGTGGCGGCGTTGGGCGGTCCAACACCTCCCATGCATCGCAAGCCCCGGAAGAAGAAGCGCTCGAGGAGGCGCCGCCACCTTCCATAGCTGTTTGGCACCAAGCACGGGTGAGGATCCCAGGAATATGGCACCATATGCCGATGCCGCCGGTAGGTGCGGTCAGCTGTGAATTTCCAATCAAAGATGTCCGCTGGTCCGCCAAGCTGTACTTTCGGTCTAGTGCGTCCGCAGCACTCCGAAGTCATCCAGAGGGCTGGCGGAGATCGCCCCTCTAATGTGAAGCACCCAGGTGTCTTGGTGCAACGGCAGGTCACACCCCAACGGCGTGGCGAGACAGCTGCAAACACTGCAGGGGCGATGGATCGAATCGAAGTTCCCTCCAGCCAAGCATCTGTCCAAAAATACGTGGACTCCCCATTGCCAAGTTTGATCTCAGTAGCAGCCTGGAAGAGAGCCAGCACATCACCTTCCTTGGTAGCTGCTTTCCTCCCAGCCCGTCGGTCCCCGCCAAACCCAACGGACTCTTAGGGCGACGACGCGGCGACGCAAAAGTCTGAAATGCCAAGTCCACCAAGGTATTTTGGCCGGGCCACAATTGGCCATCCCACCTTGCATTTGCCGGCCGTGACGGAGTCGGCTCCAGCCCAAAGGAAAGCGCGGCACAATCTGTCGATGGCCTTCAACGCCCAAGAGGAGAGGCATAGGGCAATTGAAGTATGAATTGGGATCGCCGATAGGGTGGACTGCACCAGGGCCGAGCGGCCGGCAGCATTGAGCAGATTACCTTTCCACCCAGGGATACGGGCTGCCACCATGTCCACAATGAATTGTTCCTCGGAGCGCGTGAGCTTCTTGATGGACAACGGGATGCCAAGATATCGACATGGGAAGGGCTGTACCCTACAGGAGAGCACACTCTGAATGCACTCCAAATGCTCCTGATCACAATGCATTGGTGTGGCAACGCTTTTGTCCAGATTGGAAAATAATCCGGACGCTCGGCCAAAAGTTGACAGGATAGCCATGACAGTGAACAGGCTGTTGTCATCCGGCCGGACAAACGTGACCACGTCGTCCGCGTACAGACTGACCCTGTGACCCGGGGTAGCCGGCAAGGGGGTGAGGAGTCCCTGCTGTTCGGCCCAGCGCAACATGTTCGATGATTGATTTGAAGGAACTGGAGGAGAAGCTTCTGAGAGACAAGTTCAGAGCTCAAGGGAGGGAGGTGCAGCCGCGGGAGACAAATGAGGTTTCGGATCCCAACGTCATCACGCCAGGGACGGAGTTCATGGAGAAGCTCTCCAAAGCCCTCGAGTACTACATCCGGTCCCGGTTTAATACTGATCCCGGGTGGAAAGGCATCAAGGTTTAGTACTTGTTTGTTTTGCAGTGCTGCAATAAGTATTTTACCTTGTTTAACCTTGAGAATTTTAAGATGTTTGTTCCACCGTAAAATGGGCCCTCTGTTTTGAAATAATTTATTTCCAATGTTTTTATTCTTCTAATTTCAACAACTACTAATAAGTAAAACAAAATGATATTTTTGACCTTATCATCCAAATATCTAATTTCAATGTAAACTTTGTGTATTTACAGTTTGTAAAAAAAAAAAAAAAAAAAAACTGTGCAGTTATAGGGTGAAAAATATCAAAAGTCAACAGTGATAGTTTTTTATACTGTTTATTCTTAGTTTAATGGAATTCAGGTGGGGATCCTCTAATTAGGCATTAGCTATTTCAAAAAATAAAACTTTTCATCTGAGGCATTGTCCTTCTTTTTTTTTTTGGTGGGTAATTGATCACATAATTTGACCAAGATCCTGAATTTGGTTAAGATGATCATTACTTTTGATAACCTTCATGATTCTTTCATTCTGAAGGTAATACTCTCTGATTCAAATGTATCTGGAGAAGGGGAACACAAGATCATGTCTTTCATCCGGGGACAACGGAACTTGGAGAACTATGATCCAAACACAAGGCACTGTTTGTATGGACTGGTATACGATGGACAAACTAAATATTTGAATATTTTCAACATCTCTGATCTTCTAATTGTTCTCTTTATTGTGCCCCTTTTACACTGAATATCATTACAGGATGCAGATCTAATAATGCTTGCTCTGGCATCTCATGAACTTCACTTTTCAATTTTGCGTGAGGTCTGTTAACCCATCCTTGGTGTCAAGTCCTGCTTCCATACATACGTTGATAGTTTTGGCAAACCACATTTAGTTAATTGGATTTAGCAAGCTGGTGTATTGAAGTTAAATGTACTTGCAAAAGTTGTAAATAGTTAGTTGAGAGAATACTTCTTTTGTTAACTTGGACAGGATGTGTTACCTCAGAATCAACCAGAAAATTGCATCCCTCTATCTAAAGAACTGTTCAAAACTGAAGATTCCTCAAAAAATGTAGAGGATGGTTCCCCAGCATGACAGAAACAACTCCTAGTAGGAACAGGTCTCCCAAGAAACCTTATCAGGTTTGTTCCTCAGAGATGATAGCAGGGACTTTCTATTTTATTTTATTTTTAAATTTTTTTTATAACACCATCTTCTTGCAGTTTTTGAACATATGGGTTCTGAGGGAGTACCTAGAGCTTGATTTGAAGATACCAAACCCGGTTGTCAAAACAGATATTGAGAGGCTCATAGATGACTTCATATTTATTTGTTTCCTGACTGGAAATGACTTCATTCCACATATTCCTTCAGTAGAGATATTTTGAGGTGAGTATGTCGTCTGATTCTGACAGGTTAACAGCAAACAGCAGTGTTATTGTTGCATCCTTTTACATGATCCGCACTTCAAAAAAAAGTGATTTTTCCTTAATTTTTGTCTTCGACATGGCAGGGTGCAATTGATCTGCTGTTGGATGTGTACAAACAAGCATTTAACAAAATGGGAGGCTATATTGTGAGCACCGACAAGGTACATGCAGAATCAAACCGTTAATTTCATTGATTAATTGTTGAGTTATGTTGTTTGATATACATCTGTTGCTACCAAAAACAGCTAAAAGACAAACATGCTGCATATCTTAAAGTTTCGAGGCTGGAAAAGCTTTTTCATGAACTGTCCTTGTGTGAAGAGAAAATTTTTCTTAAAAGATATGAACTGCGAGAGGTATGTTAGAAAACTTATGAACCTTGGGTCAAAGTCTACACTATTGCCAATTAATTGGAGCTTGTTGATTACATATGCAGAGGTTACAACGCAATATAGTGCGCCGAGCTGCAGAAGAATGGAAAGACAGAAACTATGACAATATGGTGAGGACTATATACAGCACAAAATTTTGTTCTGATAACTGTCTTATTCATTTTTTAATCTTAAGCTTCCTTTTACTCAGGAAGAAAATCCTGATGGTCTAGACTTGACAGTAAAGTCCTTTTCAGCAAACTCCACCTACAGCCAAGATGAGTCAGATGTAGGGAAAACTAACCTTACCTATTTTTTCCTCGTTTTATGGGATATCTGGAAATACATTGTCACTTCTCCTAATCTTGTTTTGCAAAAATCCCATCCATATTATTCCTTATCTCGAGTTTAACTCCTGTTGCTTAGGTAACTGCAAATACTTTGGAGCTGAGGCGAAACTTAAAAGATACTCTTCGTAACAAGCAAGACCTTCTAAAAACTGGAGCCTGTAAACATGATGCGGTTAGTAGCGCCTGCTATTTGAGTAAATATTTCACAATTGTGCAATGTTTGACATGCCATTATTGCAGATAAGATTGGGATTTGCCGGGTGGAAATCTCGATTCTACAGGGAAAAGTTTGGTGTGGAAAAATCTAATGATGTTGCGAAGCTGAAGAATGACATGGTTATGTTTTTTCCTGTTTCTCCGTGCAAATAAAATTTTGATACCAGTGGGAATTCCGAAGAGACATCATATTGTGTTTAACTTTCTATCACTGGCTTAATAATTTAGGTTCAAAAATATCTGGAAGGACTTTGTTGGGTGCTGCGGTATTATTATGCAGATGTGCCATCATGGAGCTGGTAGGATGTACATATTTATGAGAGCTTTCATTTGTCCATGTATCTTCTTATAATTGTACTTGTATGTTTTAATCGTCTGAAATCTGAATGATGAATAGTTAAAAAATTTGATAAACTTGATAAATATTTCCACATTAGTGATATGTAATTGAAAAACGGGTGAATGGCCTGATCGCGAAAAAAAAGTGATATGTGATTGCTATTTCTTATGAATAGATATGTACTGTCAAATGTTTCCATTCTATAATGTTTATTTTGTGTTCTGCAGGTATTACCCTTCTATCACGCTCCTTTCGCATCTGATTTTAAAGGACTGTCTCAGTTCAAGATATCTTTCACTGGTGATAAGCCACTAAAACCATTCGATCAGCTCATGGCAGTTCTTCCAAAAGAAAGGCACGTGAAATATTCTCTGTTTTACAATGCACATTCTTTGTTGCGATCTTTTAGTGGAAGTTTTAATTTTATTTTCTTTCGCAGCTCATGTGCTCTACCAAAGTGTTACAGAGAACTGATGGAAAATGAAGAGTCTTTGATACAAAAATTCTACCCATCAGGTATATTTCACTCTAGACTCATCATATAATCTGAATTCAGAATACCATATTACTGAACTAAATGGGCATTAATTTTTTCACAGATCTACAGATTGATACCCATGGAAAACGTTTCTTGTGGCAAGTAAGTCAATTTTTCCATATATATGAATTCATAATTTAAGACTAGCTTACTTATATTTTTACGCATATTGGCTGGGCCATGTAGCTAAGCCATCATGTTTCAGTTGCTACATTTAAACCCCACTATTAGTAGTTGTGAATGAAATGGGAAAAAAAGCCTTCTTCACTGATGCTAGTTTTCTCCAAAATAAATCATTTCAGGGTATTGCAATGTTGCCATTCATTGATGAAAAGCTGCTGACTTTTTGCTACCAAGACGGTGGAGGACAAACTTGCAGTAAAAATAAATTGCCTATCTTCAGTGGAAATGCATCATCTGCTAGACTTTGTTGCACGTGAGTGTTTTACATTGTTCGTATTGTATTTTGTAGGTACATGAGATAAATAGAAACACAGTTCGACAAGACAAGATCTTCCTAAGGAACTCAAGTACTTTGCCAAATGGTTCAGCTTTTGCGCAGACATCTGTCTGTTCGTCAAAAAAGCTTCTGTTAGATCCATGTACCAGGTACAATCAAATCTGAACTGATGCTACGCTGATGTGCATTTATTTTATTTCTAGGCAACTTATAAGATTGTTGCTAAATCCTAAATTTCATTCAACATAGTGAACTTGGAGGGTGGTTGTCACCTGTTGATGACGATAGTATAAGCTGTGGTGTCTTCCAATCACCGATAAGAGATCAACAGGACATTAGGAATGACCAGACAATGTATGTTTTCTCTTGACCCTGTCATTCAGGCAGTACTTTCCTAAGGAAAGAAGTCATCCATTAATTTTCACTACAAGTTCCTGTAATCTTGTGTATGTTTCAGATCATTCTTGTTCTCCAACCCAGAACCAGTGAAAATCATTCCAAGGCTACTTGATAATGTCAAAAAACCTGAAAAGGTATGTTCAGCTGTCTGTCTGCACGTTTCATGCGTTTACAGGGGCATTTGCCACCAAAATCTCTGAAAGAAACCATGTCTTCTGCAGACTGTAACTGAAACTGATATTTCAAAGAGGCCGCTGTGGCACACCTATCCTGGTACCCGACCTCCGATTGAAACCATCCCAACCGTGGCAGAGCCGCAGCTGATGATTAGCGGCTTTGGACGTGGGAGAGGGAGAGCCATCGCTGTTGACACAGCGCTGGGTGGTGGCTGTGGCTATGGGAGAGGTTTCCATGGAGCTGACATGGCGCAAAGCCGAGGCAGCATGATTGGCAGAGGTGGCACCTACACTTTGCCGGACGGAAGCGCTTGTGGAGGAAGAGGACAGTACGGCGGAAGGTTCCAGAGGCAGCAGCAGACGGCTTGGCGCCCAGTTGGGAATTCAGGCGGCCGTGGTAGGAGCGAGCAGCGCCGTGGTTGGTAGATCAGAAGAGATGTTAGGGACGTGATGCGATGAACTGAAGATGAACAAGCTTAGTTTTTGGTCTCACGACGACTCACCATTTTGCCTGCAACAGCAGGAATGCTATGTTGATTTCTTAAACTATATGTGATATGTCAAACTAAAGGTGCTTTGGCACAATGTTCTCTCGTTCCTTGCTTTTTTTTTTTTGAGGAAAAAGAGGGATATATCATTAACCAGACGGTAAATTACAATCGTCATTGAGGAGATCATGTACGCACACAGGCGCCTGCCTCCACCAAGTAGCAGAATGCACATTTCGCCTAGCTAATTGAGCTAATTCATGGGCTACTTTGTTATTCTCCCTCTTAACCTTTGCAATATTCCATTCAGGTAGTAACTGTAGATGTTCTTTTGCTTCCATGATAGTCCACCTTAGCTCAGATCGATCCTCATTGGTATTCTTGAGTGCCGTCACTATCCTTGCTGAATCTGACTCTATGATCATGGGTCCTGGACACCATTGGGACACCAAGCGTAAGCCTTCAGCGCATGCCTGTCCTTCCGCTTCATCTGCTAAATTGCACCTAAATAATGCCCTCCTTGCTGTAAGCAATACTTGGCCCTCATGGTTTCGGACAACTATTCCCATGGCAGCTGATCCTGTTTGTTCCACAAAGGAGCCATCGACATTCAATTTTATCCAACCTACTGGTGGTCGTTCCCAACCTTTGCTTGGGATTATCAACCGTTCAGGTCGCCTCTGTGGCAGTTTAATTTTGCAATTGCATCCGCATCCGCTGGGTTGAAAACTGAACGTAACTTATAGTGGTCCCAATCTCGTCCCTGTGCATCAAGTAACTCAGCCACCCAATGCATCCGACATCTTCCTCTATTTGTAGTGGTCCGACATGCTAAATTTCTTGGGATCCAAGGGTCGCGGCAAATCCTAACACTTCTGCCATTTCCAATCCTCCAAATGAGTCCATGTTTTAGCAGTTCCAGTCCATACATCACCGCCTGCCAAGTTGGTGACGCATTTGCCGGGGCTTGATTAAAAATCCTTAGATCTCTAAAACCAAGACCACCCTGGCTCTTTAACAGTGTCAAATCCTTCCAAGCTATCCATGCTGTCTTTTGCTTGCCGTTCTCTGCACCCCACCAAAAGTCACGGATGGTTGAGGTCAGGCTATCGCACAATTGAGACGGTATCTTGAAGACACTCATCATATAAGTGGGCAAAGCTTGGGCGACCGCCTTTATTAAAGTCTCTTTTGCCGCTGCGGACATCACCTTCTCCGTGAATTCATTCAATCTCTTGCATAATTTATCCTTCAAGGACTGGAACATGTTGCTTTTCATTCGACCTGTTGGTGTTGGTAAGCCCAG
This sequence comes from Hyparrhenia diplandra, assembly GCA_015847255.1. Classification (NCBI taxonomy): domain Eukaryota; kingdom Viridiplantae; phylum Streptophyta; class Magnoliopsida; order Poales; family Poaceae; genus Hyparrhenia; species Hyparrhenia diplandra. The sequence continues at coordinate 124,265 of JADLZK010000683.1, read as the reverse complement.
AGATATCTTGCTTCAAACACCCTCGCTTCCACGCCAAGCATGTTTTGTACCAGCATCTGCTCCTCTGTAGGTTCTGATCCTTTGAACATGATAGAACATTTGGAATTATTTATAAGTTGTCCTGTGCACTTAGCATAAGAGTCTATAATTTCTTTGACTTGCACCGCTTGGTCGATCTTCGCTTTAAAAAACAGCAATGTGTCATCCGCGAAATGAAGATGGGAAACACCAGGTGCTCCCCTACAAATTTTAAATTCCTAAAGCAAATTCTGTTGTACTTTCCTGTTAATCAATCTCGACAAACCATCAGCCACAAAAAGGAACAAATAAGGAGATAATGGATCACCCTGACGTAGGCCGCGGGATGGAGCAAAAGGTGCTGATAAGGCACCATTGAAGCGAACTCGGTAGCGCACCGATGACACACATGTCATCACCCGATGCACCCATGAACTTTGAAAGCCCATCTTCAATAAAACATTTTGTAAGAAATTCCAATCCACACGGTCATAGGCCTTAGAGAGATCCAACTTGTAAGCACAAAATTCGCTACGGGAATCTCTGCACGTATTTATGGTGTGCAAGCATTCAAAAGCAATTAATGCATTATCCATGATCATTCTTCCAGGGATGAACGCACTCTGATTAGGAGAAATTATATCCTGTAGCAAGGGCCTCAATCGATTGACAATGCATTTTGAGACAACCTTATAAATGACATTGCACAGGCTGATTGGCCGGAAATCTGTCATAGTTTCTGGATTTGAGTTCTTTGGAATAAGGACTATGCATGTATCATTAACCGTATCTAGCATATGACCATTAGCGAAAAATTCCTGCACAGCTGTTACGATGTCTTTCTTCAATAACATCCAATTTCTTTGAAAGAATCGAGCTGGAAAACCATCTGGGCCAGGCGCTTTTAAAGGTCCAATTTGGAACAAGGCATTACTTATCTCCTCTTCTGTGTATTCCTTACACAGTTCCAAATTCATGTCGTCCGTTATGCACTCCTCAAAGCAATTGACAATCTCAGTGGGATCCACAGCTTCATCTCTCGTGTACAGGTCTGGAAAATAGTTTGTAGCAGCTTGTTGCAATAATTGCTGATCAAAAATCCAGGAGCCATCATCCAACCGTAGCTTCTTAATGTTATTTTTCTTTGATCTCAAAATCGCATTGTGATGAAAAAACTTTGTATTTCTATCCCCTTCCTTTAGCCAAGTAATCCTGGATCTTTGGAGCCACATCATTTCCTCTCTATATAATTGGTCATCTAGCTCTTTTTTGGTCTGAAAAATCCGTTCCCGATTCATAATAGGATTCTCTGATTCCAGCCTTTGTAACCTTTGCCTGAGCCTATCCAAGTTTCTCCGAACATGACCAAAATTTTCTTTGCTCCACCCCTGTAGATGTGATGCCATTTGCCTGAGAGAATCTGCAATATGACCCAAATCACTACCCTGGTTTCGTTTCAGCCAAGAATTCTCAATTTGCAATGACAATTCTTCTAATCTTTCCCACATAATCTCATAACGAAAAATCCGATGATTTTTATGTGCATTTAACTGACAAGTAGTTGTTAGCAATAGAGCTTTATGGTCTGAACGCGAGGAGCACAGATGAGTTACCGAAGCATCTGGGAACAGCATACTCCATTCTTCGTTTGCTACTCCTCTGTCCAATCTAACACAGACATTCCTGAAGCCCCTTTGGTTATTGTTATATGTCCATGGGATTCCAGAGAAACCAATATCCTGGAGATCACAGTAACTTAAAACCTCTCTAAAATCCATCATCTATCTTTCAGGCCTTGGGGTTTCAGAAAAGTGTTCATGTTGCCATAACACTTCATTGAAATCCCCCATCACAAGCCAAGGGCCAAACCAATTATTCTTTAATCTACGGAGCAACAGCCAGAAAAAATTTCTATTTTGTACCCGGGGCTCCCCATACACAAAAGTGGCCCTCCAAAGGGTGCCTCCTGCTTCTTCAGCGATCAAAACATCAAAAGCACGCTCACCTTGATAGAGGAGCGTTACCTTTATTGACTCATCCCAGAATAGCGCTATACCTCCACTTAGACCAACACAGCCAACTGCAAGGCTATGTCTAAGACCAAGCCTCCAAGAGAAACTTCTTGCACGATTAGCACACACGCGAGTTTCAGAGAGGAAAACTAATTTGGGTAAATACAACTTGACAAAACCGCAAAGTTCTTGAACTGTACGTGGGTTACCCACCCCGCGGCAATTCCAAGCTATGACATTCATGGCTCCAAATGGCTCATCATGATTCCACTCCTTTCCTTCAAGTCACGTATCAGGCTCACCCTCATGCATCACACAAACCATCCGAAAATAGTGATCCCAGCAAGACTCCAAGACTCCAGTCGCAAGACCAGGGCTTCGGGCAGGAAATCTCCTCACCGGAGATCCCGTATCGCCCCCACCGAGGAATTGCTACTGGATGGTGATTGTTGGTTACCTTCAGTATGAGCGAGGCGAGGGACGGATTTTGACAGACAGTGAGCGGCAAACAGAGCGAGCGGCAACGAAAGGTGGAGCGTTAGGTGAAGCAGAATTGGTGGGGCAGTACAAGCAGCGTGGTGGCGGATAAGCGAAGGAGAAGATTGTGCGGATGAAAGCTTGTGCGAGACCGGACAGACGGCGGCCAAGCCACAACAACATGGTGGGCAGACAGGCGAAGGAGAAAAGGAATGATGGCGTAGGATCAGTGGGCAGAGCGGGGAGCTCGACATGGAAACAATGGAACGATGGCGATGCAGTCGCGATGGGATGCGGGATCGACCATGCGAGCGGCACCGACGGCGGACTTAGGAACCCACCGACGGCGACAGCACCACTGCCGGACTAAAAATAGGACCTTTGACTAAGTGAGAACTCCGTCAGGAAAAGGAACCAGGGGATAAAAATAGGATGAAGCGATAGATCAGCTGAAGCTCTATCGATCTTGAAAGAAAGAATTGGGAGGGATGTAGAGATTGAAGGATCGAGCGGGGAGGGAAAGGGTAGGTAAGCTACAGTATACACGCACTCAGGCGCACAGCTGCCAGCAAAGGATTCTAGCCCGCCCCTTCCTACGCGCGTGCGTATGTGGTCCATGTTGCACTTCTAGCCCAGCAGTGGCCCATTTCGCGTTCTAGCACAGCCCAACCAACCTGTGGCGGCGCGTGCAGAAAACAAAAATAGTGGTAGGCGGGAGGGAATTGAACACGAGACCTCGTGAGCCAGATGCTCGACACCTACCAATATGCTATTTAGTCATTTGATGAAATCTATGAAATAGTGTCATATTTATATTATTCTATATTCTTCTCACGTGATGTTTTCTCTTTTCTTTTTCCCTTGTAATTTTGTTTCCTTTTCTTTTCTTTTTTCTGTGTTTTTTTTTTCTTTTTTTTTTTTCGTTTTATTTTCTCCTCTTTTCATTCATGCTTTTTTTTTCTAGACTGAAGCTGATATTGTGTTTTGGTGTTCATCTATCCTTTTTGTGTTTATTTAAAACTAAAACTGCCACAGCAGATTGCTTTACTAGGTTGCCGATCAGATTTAATAATATGCAACTGAAGTAACAATGAAATGTTTAAAACAAATCACAACAAGATTCCAGACTTCACGTATAATTGTCTATTTACCTGGTGAATTCATACTCGGCTCTTCGGTTGATCATCGCTGCAGGGGAAACCGTTAAACAGGACTACTATTTGTTTGGATGGAGATGAAGCTCTAGAGAGCTATCGACAAGGTATCATTGATATCCGTGAATGGTGCCATGCTTTTGGCAAACGTGTTGATGTTTCAAGGTTTTTCAGACGCAAACGTGCAGTCTATACCACGCCTCCCCGTGGTACATTCTATCTAACTATCGTGAGCAAAGGAAGATCTCTAACTCTGTTGCTTCCTGGAAGAGATCTATACATCATGGGGTGGAGAGGGGGAAGACATGGGCATTTCGAGATTAAGTCGAATACACAGAATGTGAATTACATGATTGGAGATGGGATTAGAGTCTTAGACTTTAAGAAGAGTTATAAATCTAATATTTCCAAAAGGAAATTTATGCTTAATAAATATGGCATCTTTGTCCTTACAGATGCTTTTGATGTAATGTACGAATGCAATGGAGTAACATTGTGAAGGAGGCAATAAGAATATTTGCAATGTACTTTCCTGAGGTGATACGCATCCAATGTGTTTTTAGGTTCTTTTGGCTAACCCTTAAAAATAAAAAGTTCTTTGGCAGGCTTGGCTTCTGGCTAAAAAATCGATTCTGGATAAGGAACTATAGGTTCTCTTGTACTGAACTTATGGAGAAAATCCATTCCATGCTCACTGGAGGAACATATAATATTCTGAACTGTGACGGATGCAAAATATCCTATTCAGAAGAAATCCTTGTAGAGATAAGGATTTTTCTACGAAATGCCTTTGATGGGGGCGATTTTAGAAGAAGCAATATTTGAAGAGCCTACTGATGAGCTTCTGAAATTGACAGTTTCTAAAGAATACAAAGGTTGTAAGAACAGATGGGAAGGAAAGGGCAAGAGTCCTGAAAAGCATAGTGGGAAGAAGAAAATGTGGAAGGTGGAGGATGTTCCAGCAGGAGATGGAGACACAACTTGTTGTTCTCGCCCTTTTCCTTTAGACCTGCTTGTCAGGCGAACAACATCACCCTGATGAAGGTGACTAACAAAATCACTACGATGATTGTGACTGACGAAGTCACGACGACGAATATGATTAACGAAGTCACAACGACGAATGTGACTTACAATGTCAGTGCAAAATATCAAAGTGGTGGGAAATCAGAGGCTGAAGTATCAACCTTCTCCCTTTCTGTCCTCCCCCTGTCCCCCTTTTATAGGGAGGTGGGAGGAGTTATTCTCTTTATTATCCACAACTTGGCTGATATTTGCAAGATTGCTACTATGGGCTACAAAAGGGCCTAAACATCATATGTTTAACTCTCAAACTATTCAATTGGGCCCAAAACACCGGGGGGAGGGGGGTACCAACATATATTACACCCCCAACACCTCAGCTATTCGAATTTGAGCGAAGGTACAAAATTGAATAGTTCAATACATAGTGTGGCGGTCCCAATTGCAGATCCTAGTACACCCTTTTCATCTCGACGTGAATAGCTTCAAGGTTGCTGCTTCAATTCCCTATAGTCTTCAACTTGTTTTCGGCCAGTCTTCAATGGATCCCTTCGCTCGCGCCTCTTGGTCATGTCCCTGATAGCTTGCTCCTCACAACACAATTGAGGTAGACGTAGTCGTTGGTGTTGCCGAAGTAGTCATAGACGATCATGGCATGACTTCGAGCTTTCCTTACGGGCGCTGGGCAAAGTTTCTGTCATCGGGTGGATTGCTTGTCTGATACGCCCTATGCCAACTCCCCTTGGTCAAGGCGTCCGCAATTCTCTTTTCGAAGACGGCGATGGAGAAGCCGAGGACACCGAGGATGACTTATTAACGCCGAATCATTGGCAAAAGTGTCGAAGGCGATGTCGAGACCAAAGTTGAGGTTCGTTTTATTAATACTTTTTATTATATTTTTAATTGTTACTATTATTTTGCATACTTCTTATCTTTTGAGCCCCTTTGCGACTTTATACTATTTCGACACCAACTTCTCTACGGAAATGAGCCCCTCGACGCTATTTTTCTAGTTCTATACCAACTCCCCCGAACTTTTGGGCGAGGGGCAAAAAAATGTGTATTGACCCTCTTAGTGCTTTAATGCTATTTTTGCGCCAACTCCCCCAAACTTTTGAGGCGATAGGCGAATATAGGCAAAGCGAGCCCCTCGGCACATTCATGTTATTTGGTACCAACTCCCCCAGACTTTTGAGGCGAGGGGTGGATACAAGCGAAAATGAGCCCCTCGGCATATTCATGTTATTTCGGCGCCAACTCTGCTACGTTTTGTTAGAGTTGTGGGCATTTTCACCATTGAGCAGCGAATATTGTGTTTCTGTTCATTGCGTCCTTCACGTGTTTTTATAGGCATCTTCACCTTGAGCCTTATCAAAATTTACATTTCGTAAATTTGATAATTTGACTTCTATTTGTTCGGCACTGTGGCCGTGTTTGCTGATTTCTTCTGCAAACTTTTGCCTGTGTTACCTTAGCGTTCGAATGTCGTAGGTGCGACTAGTTGCTCCTTGTTTTCGATTGTACTAAGTGCACAACATGTTGGGGAAATGAAGGAATATTCAAGTCTCCAGACGTTGAAGGAACGAAGTTTCAAAGCTCGATCTATAGCTGGTTCCAAAAGGAATTTTGGGTTCTCTAATCGAGACCAGATAAGTGATAAGCACTTTCGCATGATTTAGACCATTGTTTGCTTTGCCTTAGGGATGCAATATTCAGGTCATTGCTATCTAATCTAATTTATTATTTACGTATGCACCCCTTTCATACTAATTGAGTACATTCAAATATTCTGCTATCAACTAGATATGATTTGCCTTGTTTTATTTTTTGATAGAAAATGGTTATATTAATTCTTGCTTGTTTACTTTAACATTATGTACGGTTTGAAGTAGTATACCCATGCATAGATTTTGCCGAATTGTCTTCCTCATAGAAATTTATTTGTTATTTATTCCTTACAGAGCAGAATAATATATTGTATTTTATATTCATCTAAGGCAATCATCAAATTGTGTCATGAATAACTTTAGACATAATGCTAGAAGGATGTAGCTTAACCACCTGCGTGGATGGCATCAGTTGATGTCACCAGTTGAATTGATTTGTTTGTGTGGCGTGCATGATAGATTAGTTCATTCTTTATCAGATTTGGTAGCAGGATTCCGTGGATTATATGTGCTGAAGTTTCAAAAAGGTCTCAGGGGCGATATAATTGGCTATGCAGAATATCGTTGGAGGTACATGTTACAATGCCTCGAATAATTGAGCATATATATTGTTAGGATGATTGTGACTTTTTTTAAGATGTTTTTTTAATAGTTGTTATCCTCTATTCAGTGTTGGTATGATGTTTGCAGGGAAAGCTTTCGATTTACTAAATGAATGAACAGAACGAGGGCGATGGCTAAGAAAAGAAGCAACTTGATTCCAATGCCTAGCCTGGACATTGCTATTTATTTTTCAACACTGTAAAGCAGAATATAGGAAAGAGAGAATTGTCTATGCAATTCTACCTCCTGAACTGGATAATATCTCTGATAGAATGTATATATATGCCCTCACTATGTTAAGAAGTTAACGGTAGAGTTTTACAGACTCTGTTCTATGGTTGTCCTTTCAGATTAGCTGATACATGGAATTAGATTGTGCCGGATAACATGACTCACTTGGTCATTCACTATTAGTATAGCATTATTAAGTTAAACTCTGGCTGATCTTGAAAATATTTGAAAGGTTTATGCCTAGAACAAAAACTTACCTTTTATGAATTTTTTTATTGACACGTGTGTGTCGCACGTGCATTGCCACTAGTTTTTTAAAGTGTTTGCAACTAAAGATGCTTAATAGTTATGCTTGTGCGAGCTCAAAAGAGCCGCTGTGCACTTCTCAACCGAAACCACAGGTCCAGGATATTGCTTGGACAAAAACGTGGAGTAGTAGCGAAAACTTAACTCATAATGTATTATTAACATGACCGAATACTTCTGATGAAAAAGAAGTAGAAATGTTTGGCAGCATTCTAATTTGGTATATATATGACACATATATGTGTGTTTTGTGTGTGTGTGTGTGTGGGGGGTTTGGGGGGTGGGGGGATTAGGCCATGTCACCAAGGATGTCAGAGGATGGCTTCTGCATGCCATGGACGTGCACCCAATCGAGCCATGGTGACTTGGTGAGTATACATTAGATGGTTCAAGTGGTAATCCCTGCTGCTTTGACTTAAGTGGAGTAGTGTTTAACTTAGCTTCTTCATTGCAATATTATTCGCCAGCAAATGGTGAAGGAAGCATTTAAAATGACAACATGTGGAGTTTTGTTCGGTCAAATTTATTACCAGAGACCAATTGTTTGCAGTCGTTTTGGGAACAAGAAGGTTGAATCATTCAAAGCTCACCCAGACAAATGTGTGGATTCATTGGCCGTCCATCCAACCTGTCCTATCTTACTGTCATCATCTTGTGAAGACAACATGGTTAAGCGTTGGGACTGGCATCAGGGTTGGAAGTGCACTCGAATATTCGAAGGGCAGTGGGGTGAGATGTCTCAGATTTAACCCAAGGGACGCCAACATTTTTGCTAGTATTGGCATTGCTGATGACACAAAGGTTTGTTTATTTTTTGTCAACGTATAACACTCCTCCTTTCTTGACTATTAAACAGTTTTTAGGTGCTAGTTATTTACTTACAACATGTTTTGTAAATGAAATTGCAGGTCTGGAACATTAATTCCTCTAATGCTGTCACCCTATCACCGCTGGAGCCGAAAAAAGTTGATTATTTTTTTAGTGATCGTCGAAGCTTCTTGATTTCTTGTGACGATGATCAGATCGAGACTGCAGAAGTAAGTCATGTTGAACCGAATGGACCACAAATCACAGCATACAAGTCAACAATTTGGCTAACCTAGAACAAGAACGCGCTTGAACACAGAAACGTCGGCTAAAACCGTCGAGGATGCCAGGGAGCGTGCCCCTTTTCACTTCTTCGATAACTGGTTCTTACAAAGTGATTACAAGTGCTACTCCACGCTCTTACAACAACACTACTTATAACCAAGCAGTTACAACACTTAGAATTCAAATTAACACGCACACTGATACATGGGAACTGCTCGACGTCGTGACGCGCTCACCACGGCCATGCTCGCCACCAACCGTTCCCGCCTCCTGTTCTGTTTGAATTCAAACTCGATCCCTTGCATCTTGCTTCAACGGCTCGATTTGCAACTCCTCTGAACTCACTGAACAATAAGCTTATGCCAACAATCTCCCCCCTAAGCTTGATGTTCTTCAAGCCTTCTGACACCGAGGAGGTGATTCATGATCCCCAACATCACCGCTAGCAATGGCTTTGTCAGAGTGTCAGCCTTCTGCTCTGCAGTACAAACCCTCTTCACTGCTATCTGCTTTCTCTCCATACATTCTCTAATAAAGTGGTACTTTATATCTATGTGCTTGCTCCTTCCAAGAAAAACTGGATTCTTCATTAGAGCAATTGCTGAATTGTTGTCGACGAACAGTGTCACTGACTTGGGTGCTTTGACTTTGAGTCAAAATTCTAAGCCAGATTGCTTGCTTTGCTGCCTCTATGTCTGCCATGAACTCAGCCTCGCAGGAAGAAATAGCCACTATCTTCTCCTTCTGAGAGCACCAGCTAATCAGACTTTCATTCAGGTAGAATACCATCCCTGTTGTACTCCTTCTTCCTACTAAGCCCCCTCCCAAATCACTGTCTGAATATCCAACAAGCTCCTCTTCTTTCCCACCTTGAGTATAGACCAACCCAAGATTAATTGTGCCTCTTAGGTACCTCAGAATCTGCTTGACTGCTTGTTGATGCTTGATGGTCGGCTTCTCCATAAATCTGCTAGCCACACCCACTAAATATGACAAGTCAGGTCTGGTGTGTAGTAGTGTATCTCAAACACCCTATCACCCTCCTATACTCAGTAGCATCAACCCTGGTACCTCCTTTGTCTGCATCAAGTTTAACTCCTAGGTCCATGGGGACTTTGGTTGGGTTACAGTCCCCCATACCAAACTGACTTAGCACTTTTCTTGCATAGCTTGACTGTCTGATAGTGACATAATCACTCTTCTGCTCGACTTCTATTCCAGATAGAATGACAGTAAACCCAAATCACTCATATCAAACTCTGAAGTCATTTGCTTCTTAAAGGTCTCAATCTCTGTTGAATCCTCTCCAGTCACCTATCAAGTCATCTACATATACTCCAAGCACTACTCTCTTAGTCCCAACTCCTCTAGTGTACACTGCAGCTTCACTTGCACACTTGCTGAACCCCAATTTTCTCAAGCTTTTATCCAGCTTGGTATTCCAGGCTCTTAGTGCCTGTCTCAACCCATACAATGCTTTACTTAAATTCAGAACCATGTGCTCTTTGCCCTTCTCCACAAAGCCCTCTGGTTGTGCTACATAAACCTCCTCTTCAAGCTCTCCATTGAGGAAGGCAGTTTTAACATCTAAATGATGCACCTGTCATCCTTTGTTTGCTGCCATAGCAAGAATTAGCATGATGGTGTCTAGTCTAGCCACTGGAGCAAACACTTCCTCAAAGTCCACACCTTGTTTCTGCACATACACTTTAGCCACAAGTCTGGCTTTGTGCTTCACCACCTCCCCATCTAAATTTTTCTTAAGTTTATAAACCCACTTAAGTCCTATTGGCTTCTGACCTGGTGGCAAAGTGGACAACTCCCAAGTTTTGTTCTTGCAGATAGACTGAATCTCACAATTCATAGCACCCCTCCAGTTCTCATATGCTGCAGCTTCTGCATAACTTGATGGTTCCTCCATTACTGTAAGTAGGGCTTCCATTTCTGCTTCTCGGTCCACATGCACCTATTCAGAGTCATGATACACCTCATTCAGATCTCTGAACCTCAGTGGAGTCTCATCATAGTCATCACTATCCACATCATCAAAGATTCCCAGACTCCCCGCCACTTCCTGCATTGGACTGTCTGCATCTTCAGTTACAGCTTCTGTTGTCGGATTTTGGTCAGGCTCAACCTACACTGGTTCATCCCCTGAATCAGTACTCTATCCTCCTCCAACACTGTTGTCAGCTATTGGTGCCATCACATGATCACCATCAAAATGCTCATTATGTGAGTTATCACCACTCACAGATCCACCAAAAACACCAGAGTAGAATTGTCCATCCTCCTCCTCCCTGTTTTCAGTAAACTCAAACATCTCTAAATTTTCCCAATCCCACTTCTGTGACTCCTCAAATACTACATCTCTGCTAGTCACTATCTTGTTGTTCTGTGGGTTGTACATCCTGTGTGCTTTGCTTCCCTCTTCTATGCCAAAATAAACCATTGGCATGCTTCTATCCTCAAGCTTCTTCCGATGTGGCTTCACATTTTTCACATGGCCTTTGCAACCAAAAATTCTCAGGTGACTTAGGTTTGGCCTCCTGTCATTCCAACCCTCATATGGAGTTCTATATCCCATTGCTCTAGTTGGTAGACTGTTCATCAAATACACTGAATGTCTCACTGCTTCTGCCCAAAACCTCCCTAGAATCTCCATACTCTTCAGCAGGGCCCTTGCCATCTCCATCATTGTTCTGTTCTTTCTTTCTAACACACCATTCTGTTGTGGTGAAAATGGTGCTATGAACTGATGCTTAATTCTAGCTTGCTCACACACACTCTGAAATGTTCTGGCAAGGAACTCACCTCCTCTATCAGACCTAAGTATCATGATCCTCTGCCCTTGGTTGTTTTCAACATCTGCCTTGTACTTGACAAAAGCTTTTGTTGCCTGATCCTTGCTTCTCAGCATATACACTTGAGTCCACCTTGTGCAGTCATCCGCAAATAACATAAAGTACTTGTTCCCTCCTGCAGTAGGTGGTGATATGGGGCCACACAAATCGACATGTACAAGTTTCAGTGATTCATTTGCTCTCCACGGTGCTGATCTAGGGAAGGTTTTCCTAGTTTGCATGGCTGCCATACAAGCCTGACAAACCTGATCTGGATGCTCTATCATTGGCACACCTCCTACCATCTCTTTATCCACTAGCATTTTCATTGCCAAAAAGTTTACATGACCCAATCTACCATGCCACAGCCATGCATCATGATTTATGCTAGTCATCAAACAAGTTGGTATAACAGGTGCCAAATCAATTTTATACAATCTATTCACTGTTCTCTTTTCTCTAATGATTACTCTGCATGTTTGCTTCTCTACCACCTCAATCTCATCATCATCCAAAACAACTCTATGTCCAATTTCAGTCAATTGAACCAAACTAATTAGGTTTCTTTTTAACTTAGGAATATAGTAGACATCATGCAGTAACCATTGATCTCCTGAGACCCCTTGAAACAAGATCGTACCCTTCCCAACAATATCAACAGTAGAACCATCACCAAACTTTACCTTACCAGAAACACCATGATCAGTGTTTCTGAATTTTTGTAGATCTCCTGTCATGTGGTTGCTAGCTCCATTGTCCATGTACCACAATTTGCTTGTTGGATCCTCCTCACTGGTGAAATGCAACTCTAGCAACACCTTCCTCTCCTCCAGATACACCTCTGAACTCTGAATTCTCTTGTCACTGCACCCTTGTGGCTTCAACTCCACTGTCTCCACAAGTAACACTGCAGGCTTGAACTCAGCTCTAGCATGGTGTGCCTCCTCATTCTTCTTTTTTTCTTCAGTGCCTGGACACCGATTTGCATAGTGTCCCTTCTGGTGGCATTTGAAACACTTTATATGACTTTTGTCTCGCTTGCCACCATTCTCGCTAGATGCATCACGCTGGCCGCCACGACCTCCTCGTCCACCACCATGGCCTCTTCCCCGACCGCGGTAACCTCCACCATCTTGGGATCTTCCACCACTGGATCCTTCTCCCCCCGACTTCTTTTGGCGTGCGTCCCACTCGGCCTGAGTGAGCAGCACCTACCCGCCTTTAGAGCGCCCTTCAGACTCCTGCTTGATGCGCTCGTCAAACATCTTGAGTCGGCCGACAACATCTTCAAACGTCACCGCCTTCAGATCACAAAACTGCTCCAACCCAGCGATCAATTGGATGAATCGCTTGGGTACCGTGGCGAAGAGCTTCTTCACCAAAGCAGTTTCCTCCAGTGTCCCGCCAAGGTTGCTGTACCTGACTGACATCCCCGTCAATCTCCCAACATACTGATCAAGTGACTCGTCCTCCTTCATCCGGATGTTGTCGAATTCACTCATCAGAGTTTGCAACCTTGCCTCCTTGACACGATCTGCTCCGACATGCCTGGCCTTCAGTGCATCCCACACTTCTTTTCCAGTCTTCTTCCCAGCCACTTGCATCAACAGTCGTCGGGAATCGCTGAAGCAAGTGCGCCTTCGCTTCCTATCTTTCTTGGCCGCCTCCGCGGCCGCGGTTGCCCCCAACGCCGTCGACACCTCCGATGGCTCCATGACTTCCCACACCCCTTGATCTTCCATGATGGCCTAGACGCGTATGCTCCAACCGATGTAGTTGGTTGCCATCAATGGAGGGTAGGCATTATGCTGACTGCCATGCCCGGTGCCGCCTGCGCCTTCACTCCGGCCACTCATGATCTAGAACAAGAAGATGATGTATGCGAGATTAGCGGCTCTGATACCACGTGTTGAACCGAATGGATCACAAATCACAGCATACAAGTCAAGAATTTGGCTAACCTAGAACAAGAACGCGCTTGAACACAGAAACGTCGGCTAAAACCACCGAGGACGCCAGGGAGCGTGCCCCTTTTCACTTCTTCGATAACTGGTTCTTACAAAGTGATTACAAGCGCTACTCCACGCTCTTACAACAACAATACTTATACCCAAGCAGTTACAACACTTAGAATTCAAATTAACACGCACACTGATACATGGGAACTGCTCAACGTCGTGATGCGCTCACCGTGGCCATGCTCGCTACCAACCGTTCCCGCCTCCTGTTCTGTTTGAATTCAAACTCCCTTGCATCTCTTGCTTCAACGGCTCGATTTGCAACTCCTCTGAACTCACTGAACAGCAAGCTTATGCCAACAAGTCATCTATCTTAGTTGTAAAGAGACTCAATTTATTCATAAGCAAAAGATGCTTTGGACGATCTATAGTATAGAATTTCATCGAATGTTGTATATATCATAGTTTGTATAATAGATATAATAGATATTTATAGTGTAGATTTCTTGTGACAATGTACAATATAGCCTTCCATGGAATGTTGGCTCTATCACCCGGGATATGGGCTTCATTGTAGGTTGGTTGTACCACCCGGAAGCTAGCTTCATCTGTTGGTAGGCTCTGCCACCTAGAATCGAAAAGGCAGCTCTGCCGTTGAAAGGACCCATTTTACTTAGAGCCTGTTCGGCTGATTTTGGCTGATGGCTAATTTGACTGATTGAATAGTATTCTGTGAGAGAGAATAAGCTGAAGCAAGACAAGCTAACTAGAAATTAAAAGGACAGACTGATTGTAGAGTAAGTTGTTGTGTCTTAGTTGTGGGCACCTATTATAACACCCCAGGATCCACGCAACCCAAGGATGCTACACAACTACACCACTAAGTGCCGAACTGAAAATTTCGGCAGCACAAAAAAACTTGAAACAAGCATAACACAGAAGCAACAAATAGATAGATTATAAAACAGCATGGTTCTTCTAACAAAACAACTACTCATCTTAAACAAACCTGAATAAGGATACACACATCTCATAAACTTAAAAGAACACCGCTTAGCATTATGTAGAATCCAATGAAAGTGTATGTAGTGCAACTAACCCACTTCCCTCCATGCTAGCTTTAAAGACAACCTTTACCGACCATGTAGACATGCCATAGATGCCTCGTAAAAACACCACCTTAGTTTTCTCGGAACCCTAGGGCAGCAAGATGGAGATGGGGAAAAGCCGATCTGCACCAAAGGTGCACCTCACCCTGATCCTTGATCTCCTCCTCCTTGATCCGTTTTGCCACTCTTCCCTAAGGATTTGGCGCTGCAGAGGGTGGGTTCAAGGTAGGGAAGCCATGGGAGGAGAAGGGAGAGAGGAAGAACGTGAGGGAGAGGGGAGGAGTTGGTCAGGAGAGAGGAGTGGGCGTGAGGGTGGGAGGAGCTGGGCTTGGGGCTTTGGCATGACTTCCTTATCCTTTCCTTTTTTTTTTCTTCTTTTTTATGGGTAACCTATTTAATTTTATGGGTGCTAGGAGGTTGCCCCATTTCTCAACAAATAGTAACAAAAGTAGTCTTGCAAGGGTGAAAATGGAGTCCTCAAAAGGAATCTCCAATTAGTAATCGTAATATCATGTATTTTTAATAAGATAATAGAAAAATAAGCATCACAATTCGCCTAATTAGTGTTGTTTCTTATAAATCAGATATGGGATATGCAGACAAAGGATCATCTTCGGACTCTTGGTGTGTTCATGCGGAGGAAGCTGCTAAAAAATGGTGGTAACAGAAAATGATCTTGCATATTTCAGATCTTTTCTAATTTTGCGCACTTGTACTCATCCTTTTTAAAAGAGAATCATCAGGAGGTTTTCGTATGCGTTGCATCATACATTGTTCAAATAAAGTATGTATGTGCCGCAGGACCAACTTTAGTAAGCACTTGAATTTCTACCTTTTGAGAGCACGCGGTCAAACACGTCTTTAGAGACATCCACATATACCAATTACCAAACTTAGAGCAAGTTCAATAAAAAACCAAGTGTTTAGCTATTAGCCCAAATTGCGAGAACTAAGTTATACAAACCTATGTCCTATCTTCCCTTTCCTAATCATCCGCACATTCACTGAATGTATGGGCCCACCACTACATATGCTTGCATGAGACTTCAGTTAATTCTTTCCTCTTCTCTCGTCTACATCAGCATTTGCTTGACTGTAAGAAAACTTTTAAAATCCAAACTATAGTGGTAATAAGCACTTGAAGCTGAGTCAGAAGATTCGACAAAGGTCCATCTGCATTGGCAATTTTGTTCTTCATTTTGGATTGTCCAATGAACCACGACCATTGGAAACCAAAGAGACTAGCACGCGTAATTGGAATTGGGCTGGTTTTTGTCCAGCTTTTTGATCTACTTAAGTACCTTTTTATCATTTGTTTTTCCTTGCTTGTTTTTCAGCTGGGCTCAACGACCACGACATAGGCAATAGTAGCGAGCAGAAGAGTGGCCATGGTAGTGAGATCCCAGGCGCCCCGAGACCGATAAATAAAGTGAACGTCAAAAACAACGACAAGAAAGACTCTGGCACCAAGGAGAACCATGTTGGCAGAGGCACAGACGACAACGCCAACAATGTCACCGGCGGTAGCGGACGGCGTGGTGTTGGTCATCCCACCGGTAATAAGGGTAAGTGCCAGATGGGCAGTGCACCCACGAGCACACCCATAGGCCACCCCAGCAGTAGCATGCCATCCGGACCCCTACCACCACCGGGCCTCGCAATGGACCAGTCAGTCGGCATTGACACCTACATCTACGACAGGTTCTTCAGGGATCCATTTCAAAACATCATGTTCTGGGACGACACCGTGAACCTCTTCAGCGACGAGAACCCCAATAGCTGTTCTGTGATCTGAGGTAAGATTAGGGGTGTGGTATCGGATTTAAACTTTAGATTAGATAGAGTATCCGAAGTATAATTGTTTTCTTTATTGCTTTCTCAATACACATACGATGGAGAGAGAGGTTCGTGCAGCCAGGCATTCAGCTGCCCACTCAACGCGATTTTTTTTTAATTTTAACCCTTTTTTTAAAGAAATTATAATTTTAACCCGGGTCAAACTTATATTTCATATCTAACCTTTTGGCCACGCCGTGAAATAGTGTGCGGGATATATGTACTGCCGCGCCATGCATGTGCGCGCGGCGGGGTGGCACATGTGGCACCTTTGCATGCGGTCCATGCTGACGTGGCCGGTTCTGTCGCGCCGCAAATCATGGCGCGGCAGTACTACGCCTTGATCTGCAGTGCGGCAGTGCCAGAGAAAATGTTGCCTGTCGTTGCTGTTGCCTGTCAAACCAGAGAGTGGGGGGCGGAGAGAGATTGGATGTTGTGGCCCTGCTGCTTGTCAGAGAGAGAAAGGGGATGGATGGATGGATGGATGGATGCATGTATGTAGTGGGAGAGGGGATGTGAGAGAGGGTAAGATGGCACTGTTGAAATACTACCAGGTCCTATCCCGAGCTTCGAGGCATGCTACCTTTGCTAAATTGCTAGTAGTGCTGATACGACGCTCTCGTGTCTTTTGTTTGTTATACAGCGTATGGTTACACGTGTAATAATTGAGTGTTCATGGGTTGTTAATAAACTGGTTACACGCATGTCACACTCTAAGTATAAAAAAACTTAACTAAATATCAAACCCATAGTAATTATATTCTTTAATATATATTTATCAAAGTTATATCTCATTAAGCGCAAACTACATATATTTTGAGACGACAGGAGTATATCATATGCAAATTTTAGTAGCCCCCTCTTTGCTAAAATAAGAAGACGGACGGACGAAGTATTTATTAAAAATGTGCACTTATTTGTGGACGGACGGAGTATTTATTTATCTTATATATATTCAAATAAGACGAACACTCAAATAAAAACATACACGTCAAATGTGCACTTATTTGTGGATGGAGGGAGTATTTATCTTATAATTTATATTTTTTAAAATAAATAAAATAAATGGTCAAACCCCTACCTCTCTCCGGCTGTCTAAAAAACTGAAATGATACTTTTTTTAGGACGGAGCACTAAAAAAACCTCTGTTGCGGGCGAGACATGGCAATGATACTTTTTCAATGGTCGGCCGCACAACCTTGGGTATAAAGGAGCACGATGGTGGCGCTCAGTAGCCCCTATGCATTTGAAGAAGTCCATGTGTTCGGGCGTTGTAATTTTCTTTCTTTCTTGTGCTTGTGTGATGTTGTATTTTTAGTGGATATTCAAGTAGGTGGGAAAGCTCTCCCGAATTAGCTTTCAAAAAAAAAAAAAAACCTCTCCGGCTCTCCCCCTCTCCTCTGTACGCATGGCACACACATTAGCCCATCACATCCCCTCTCTCTCTACCATGGTGGCCGCACACAGGGTATTGGGTAGTACTACGTACTCCTCCGTACTCCACCACATAGCTTTTGGCAGACTTACGGAGTAGTAGTTTATTAGTGGATACAGCAGCCACTCCATCACCATGGTGCATGCAAGGCCTAGTTTTTCGAACCGGACCGGAGATCGAACCGGCCGAGACCGGCCGGTTCAATGGTTAATTGGTCCAACCGCTTAGAACCGGTTAAACCGCCGGTCCGATAGTTTTGGACCGTTTTATCGAACCGGTCACAAATACTTTGAACTGGTATATACATATATGATTAAATTAATAATACAAAGCATTAGCGGTGCAAAAATAATACAGCACTGCGTACAAAAATAGTACAAAATAATATTATCAAATATTTAGGAACAAATAGGTACAAAATGCGCATAAAAATAATATACAAAGCATTAATGAATTGGTCCAAAAATACTTGAAGGGTAATTCAAATAATTTGAATTTTCTTAAAAAATATTCGATTGTGAAGATCTCAGAAGATAATAAGAATGGATATATATGTGTGTGCGAAGTTTAGAGCGTGTACGTAAATGTTGTACACAAGTTTTTTAAAATAAAAAGGAAGCTCTCCACGTTACCAAAGTCAGCCACGTCTCTGTTAGGCAAAAAAAAAAAAAAAAAAAAAAAAAGTCAGCCACGGCTCAGTGAGTCAGTGGCACATGCACAGCATGCAGGATGCAGCAACGCACTACGCACGTCCAATTTGTCCAAGCGCTTAGCGACACTAGGCCCACCTTGTACAGGTGCACAGGCGCACAGTCCCACCTGCGAGCCTGCGACACGGGCAGTAGCGCGCAGCATACACGCCACCAATCAGACCGGGGCGGTTCAAACAAAAACGGCCGGTTCGTCGGTTCCACAAAAACCGGCCGGTTTGACCGGTTTTTACTGGTTCAATTGCATGGAGGATCTTTTAAGTGAACCGAGCCGGTGGAGGCCCTGGTTCGGTCTTTTTTAGCGGTCGAACCGCCGGTTCGTCCGGTTCGAAAAACTAGGATGCAAGGTACTACACCTTCCGTCCCACAAATAAATGGATATTTTTGACTTCTACACTTCTTATTTGACCGCTCGTCTTATTCAAAAAAAAAAATTTAATAAATATTATTTGTTTTGTTACGACTTGTTCAATCATTAGGATATTTTCATCATGATGTATTTCTTCTATTATTTGCTTAAAAAATCTAAATAAGACGCGAATAGTCAAACAAGAATTGTAAAAATCAAAGATGTTCATTTATTTATAGGACGGAGGGTGTACATGCAAGGGAGGTGATGTGACTCCGACACAGCAGGACAGCAGCATGCACCACGCATCAGTGCGCTCTGATCTTGGGCAGCGCACACCACAGTCCGCTCTGATCTTGGGCAGTGCATGGCGGATCGATGGCTTTGCCGCGCCAAGATCTGCGGCGCGGCAGGCCCGCCACATCAGCCTGGCGTGTGCCATGTCACCAGTCCTGACACGCCGACATGCATGACGCGGCAAAGTACAAATACCGCGAAGTTCACCGCGGGCGCGCCAAAAAGGGTTATTTCTGGAATTTAAGTTTGATCCGGGTTAAAAATAATTTTTCTTTAAAAAAAGGTTTAAAATTAAAAAAATCCTCAACGCGAAGAACTCTAATCGACATGAAGGTGTGTGACTAACTGGCTCGATTTGGACATTTTCAGAGGTTGATTTAGTGGATTGGATGACATGGAGTTCTACATGAGTTTGGATTGAACATAGATTTTGTTGATTTGGATTTGAAGTGGATTCTTGTATTTTTGGGATGTTAATCCTTTAAAAAAATTACACAGTACATTGTAGGCGCCAATAACACGCACGCACTCTCACATTTCATATTAATCTATCTACTTCCATCTCGTGGTGAGCTCAATGCATGTCAATTTCGTTTTTTATTGTAAAAATAAATTCTTGTACAGGTCTGAGTATATATTATTATTATTTTTGAGATTACACAAAGACGCAAAACCCTACCCCTATGAGCACCTTCGGCGACCGAGCCGGCAATCTTAAAGTTCACGGTCACCACGGGCGCCTGTTTGTCGACGGGGGCGTCGCCTACCACTTAATGTGTAGCGCCGAAAAATCCTGAAATAAATCCAGGGATAATATGTCGCACCCCAGATTTGAACCCGGTGAGCTCCCCAACCAATGGCCTTTGCCATTGCACCGTGAACCCTTGACGCCCGAGTATATATTATTATATATATAATTAAATTGAACCGATCAACACAAAGCCCAATGCCCTAGCTACTCATGGGCCAAATGAGTTGGGCTGCTCATGTTGTGCAGGGCCCAATGATCTTCTATAGTTCGATTCCAGGACAGATTATAATAAGTAGGAGTACCAAAAGAAGGTTCAGTTGCTTGCTCATGTAATTGTCCTTTTTGGTATAATTTTTTCCAAGCATGTGCATGTACGACAGAATCCTATTTTTTCAAATGCATACTAGGTCTGTGCCTGTAGATTGCAACACGACAATAATGATATTCATAGACATTGAGAAGGCGACTAAGCTCAAGGCAACGAAGAACTTAGATCCAGTCATCGAGGTCAGTGGGCAATCTGGCAGCGGCGTGAAGATCTTGAGGATCAATTGGTCTTCATAGCACGACACCTAGAAACATCAGCTCTGGCTTTCTTTGGTTCCAGTGGTTGGCTCTCGCAAAGACATGTTGGTTATGTTTAGTCAAAGACCTTTTATTTGTTTTGTTTGCTGCGTGTGTGCGGTTGTAAGTTTGCTTCAACCGAACTTTGTGTCGGATGTGGACTCTGTAATAATTGGCCTGATTCTATCCTCGGATAGATGAAGCCAGATTTTGTCCTTTATCTAAAAAAAAAAATCAATTTATCTAAGCAATGATATCAAATAATCAGCTCAATCATATTATATACATCACGGTGCATCCACCCAATCATGTTACAACCATCGTACACGTGTGATGTGTGTAGTAGTATATTGAATCAACATCATACATGTATGAAATTGAACACTGTAGTAGTATATTGATTCAACACCATAAATATTTCTATTGTTGTTGCTAACATAAAATCATCAAAAGAGAAAAGTGTTTATCTAAACAATTTATATTTTTGAAGCATCTACAGAACAAAGCTTGCAATAATTATTAAGAAACTAATGAAGTTAACAATAGCAAAATGCCTTGATTACTAGAGCAGCAAGATTCCCAATGGCCCACCGTTAATAATCCTGACGGTTTCTAAAAAAACGATGGGAATTGAATCTAGTACAATTCTAGTCAACCGTAAAAAGACGGGAATCAGGTAGAAATTTCCTATCGGCCTGTTATAACTGTTAGGATTAGGAGTGAGTTCAGATTCCTGACTGTTTCTGGCCGATAGAAATTTCCGCTGCTCGAGTAGTGCTATATGTATCAAAAAAAACATGTCAGATTGTTTATTTTTCATTTCCTATACATATTGATTTTCAAATAGCTTATGGTTATGGAGATGCTTGGTGGCACATCATATGGACAAGCCAATTGAAGTACTCGCAGAACCATGGATTCTACTGTTTGTTTATTTTAGACTTTGTAGAGATGAAATCTTTAGTTCAAACGAACTTGTTAGTCTATGTGAATTGATTGTGTCAAACATATGTGACAATAGTGGACATGCCAATAAATGAAGAAACAATGTTTGTTTGTACGATTGGTCTATTATGAGATGTGTTGCATGTTAATGCTGGGGCGGATCTACTGTAGGGGCACGGGGTACAGCTGTCCCCCAAAATTTCTGAAAAAAAACAAGTATATAACTTTTTAATACCTTGTATACGTATAATACATTGTTACTCATCCCATACAATAGCCCCAACACTCTAAATTTGTTGGTTTCTATGCCCAACAACAGCCCCTGGTTATATAATAAGCAGTTTGCCGCTTTGCACGTATTGCTGAAATTGGTCCTCATCCTTCTTGTAGCTAGTGTTGATAGAGTATTTCAACAATCAACTATATGAAGACCAAGCTTCGGAATATGATGGGTGATCAATACTTAAATGATAGTTTGGTCATATTTATTTAGCGTGACTTTTTGTCACATGTAAGCAATGAAGATATCATTAAACGCTTTCAAGCCATGGCGAACGACGTGTGAAGCTTTAGCTTGAAACTTGTATCAGAATTATGGAAAGTTAGAAACTTGTAACTTGTTCCATCTATATATAATCGCAACCAATTCTATCATCGTTTAGTGACCTAGTTATGTCATGTCTATGTTGATGAACTATATTATTTTTGCTTGTACCCCCATGATTGAAATCCTAGATCCGCCAAGTGATAATTTCACACTAATTTGTGGTGTTCTTCTTTTTCGACACTATGGTTTGTATCTTGGCTTGGATATCGATTGGGTATAACAGATGGACCACTAATCCATGACAAACTCAAATGTCAATCGGTGATGGTTTCAGTAGGTACAACAAATGCATGACGTGAGATACATGATGGATTTTTTGATCGTCATGGCAAGTTAACCGTGACATATTTTCAACTGTTTATGACCAAAGTGTTCATCATGTAAAGCACCATTCCTTGTAGTGTTGTAAGGGTCCATGTACTCTTATAGCTATGGGCCTACCGAGGGCAATTTTGGCAAAGGCTCGAAACAACTTAGTTCCTCGTCGATGATAGGATGATACACTTACAGCATGACTGTCAGTAGCTTCAACAAAGCCCAGCTTGACTCACATCAAAGCTCATGACTTATTCACTGATACAATTATTGGAATCATTTGCTTGGAGGCTAAGGGATTAGATTAGATGCCCTTTTACCAAATGAAAGATGGTCTTTCAATTAGCCAATAGAACAACCGGAGAATGATGGACACGAATTTGTATAGCATGCTACTTGGAACCCCACAGGCTCTAGTGGTGTTGGTTTCCAACCTACAGAGTGATACATGGTCACACTGAAATGCTTTAAGCAGCACCAATGAATTGTACAGAATAATAGTTACAGAGAGGCTAAGAAAAATTTTATACTGATGCCCGGTTCATGAATGGGCATGTTTGAAGTTTCCTGTCAAGGTTTACAGGCGAAAGGTGGCCTATCTTTCCCAAAGCACTTGTCTTGAGTTTGTAAAAAGTTGGCAGCACTTTGGAAAGGTATGGAAAAGGCAAAGTGTCATGAAAGTTGATACAGACCCCCCATTATCTCCAAATTGTCCAGACCGTGACCGTAAAATATGCAGAGTATGTGCGAGTTAGGCCCTTCTGCGGTCACTTTGATGTGACTGCTATCAGCACTCAGCATGTGTACTGTGTGTGTAACTAATAAGCTCAGTAACTGGGCGTTTACCAACTGACAATGTCAGTGTGTGACTTCACATGTGTATATCCAAAGCATAAGTTAACTACTGAAAACAAATCTTCCCTTTTCAATTGCACCGTTTGGGATTTGAACTTCTGTTACTTCTGTAAAGATATATATATACATATACGCATGAAAAAAAAAAAAATCGCCTATATAATGCTTTTGTTCCTGAATAAAGTTTTGTTTCAGGACTCAGGTTGTGACCATGTTAAAAAAAAAAAAAAAACACTTTTCTTGCTAGAGGTAACGTACAGTGTGGTAGATGAGAGATTGATCTCAGTTTACATTTCGAAGTTACCTATAAATAACACTGCAAAAAAGCATATCTACTGCATCCATCAGTATGGATGATATCGTCAAATACTAATGGATTGAGGATTATATATATGTCACTAAAATCTCTATAGTAAGAACAATGATTGGTAAATAATGTTGTTAAACCAATATGCATTCATTACCTGCAAAATGTGAACAAGATGTACTCCATCCATACCCAAAAAGCTTGACGTTTGGACAGTGACACGGTCTCTAAAACATAACTTTGACATCTTGTTATTATAAAAATATTATTGAAGAGTGATATATGTATACTTTTATGAAAGTATTTTTCAAGACCAATCTATTCATATATGTTTCACATTTGCAAACTCAACAACGTAAAAGTTATTGATGATTTATATTCTCAATGTCTGACCCAAACATTAACCTAAACGTCTAGCTTTTTGGGTATAGAGGGAGCATATCTTAGTGGTATTTGCAAAACTGAAGAGTAATCTAATTATATGTATCTAAATTGAGTCATTCTATCATATATATATATATATATATATATATGTATATAATAATTATTATGTTTTAGTACGGAAGCATAAAATGTGCGCCCCTTTTTCCCAATTCGTTCGTGGCTTATTAAAGATGCGACCCTGACACTTTTGTGACGTCTCACTTTATCGTTGGATTGGACAAACCTCGAGGCCATCGTCGTGACAACACATGACAGCCACTCGCTTATGCTCGGTAAAGGATAAGACACGCATTTAGGAGCTCATTAAGCTAGCCTTTTTATAAAAATATCTAAAAAGCCTCAGGAGCTGCTAGGCTTTGTTGAAGCTACTGGTATAGCTGATCTGGTATGTAACCATAAATAGAAAAGTTAAATTCTCGGAGAAAAAGAGAGGTGCCTAATAAAGAGAGTTGTTGCGTTGATCAACCAAGCATAACTAAGCATCCTTTTTGAAATGAAATCATGAAGAGAGGGACCCTTCATATTCTAGCTTAAGAACTGATAAAAATATATAAACAAAATTTTTGGTCGCGTAGATATTGTTTGGAAGACCCCCACAGTTTCTAGAGATGGCCAACATACCTATGAGATGTGCAAGCTAACCGCCTCTAGCAAGGCACCTAGCCTCGTGACGTGGAAGCTGAAGGCCTAGTTGAGGTTGCAAGTTTGCAAGTTTGTGGTGTCAACGACGAAGGAGAAGGCGGTCGAGGAGGGCATTGGCGTGGTGATTCGAGGGCCTTACATATGCCGGTAGTGAAGGGCAACGGTTTTGGTAGGACTGTATGCGAAGTTATGGTTCTATGCCAACAAAGAAGAAATCAAGACATGGGATGAATGTTCTAAAGCCTTCCTATCAAAGTTCTTCCCCTACGGGTAAAACCAATACCCTACGAGAAAAAATCACCAATTTCCAACAGCGGAAAGGAGAATCAATTCCAGGTGCTTGGGAGCGCTTACAAGAATACATATCAGATTGCCCTCATCATGGAATAGAAGATTGGTTGCTCATGCAAGGATTTTATCATGGATTAACACAAAGAGCACGAGAGCAACTAGATGCAACTGCTGAAGGATCATTTTTGTCACTCACTCTTGGCAAAGCTGAAGCACTCATGAACAAGATATCAGAAAATCAAGGCTGGATTCAAGAGAACACTCAACACTACCATCAGATTGAAGAAGTTCCAGAAGAAGTAAAAGCAATATCAACCAAGATGGATGTGTTCATCTCAACATTAGGATCCAAATGCCATTATTGAATTGGCTTGAACAACGAGCCAATTACAAGAAGGATCGATGTGGGCTCTTCAAGATTACATTGATTCCGCATCATGATTCAAGCCTTTATTTTTGTGCAAGGCGTCAACAATTCAACATCAACTCCACCTTTTGTTATAGTGAAGTTAGAAATACCAACAAAGACCAATGACCATAGAGTCATAGACATAAATAAAAGCATGACATCTTTCCAAAACCAATTAAGCAGCAATTCTCGCAATCTTCATAAGTATGTGGGGTGGCTTCTCTTCAATCTCCTTTGTTTTTATATGCGGACCCCCCTTAAATGGCTAGTTTGCACCATTGTAGGCGATGACGGCTTCACCTTCGGTGTTGTATTTTTGTACAGTGTAACAATTATTAGCGTAGCCTTGGACTTGAGCATAGCAATCTTCCCAATGGGTTAGATAGATCCCCACTACGCGACCAACAAACACTACGTACCACACCATGCTTGCCTATACATGTAACCAAAATAGGATGATAATGCTATGTTATTCATAAATGTTGTACAAGTAAGCACGGACATATATTTAAAATATCCAAACTGGATTTCGAACAACACTAACTCATGAATTTCAATCACAATTCGAGCACTAGTATGTTTTCAATCATGCTTTGTAAATGACCATAATGTTTCAAAGCTCATTTGTTACTAAGGATCCAGGAAAAAACATCATACGCTTTTTTTGAAAGCAAAATCTATGAATTTCAATTACAATTCGAGCACTAGTATGTCTTCAATCATCTTTAAGTAAATGACCATAATGTTTTAGAGCTCATTTGTTACTAAAGATCCGGAGGAAAGAAGTGTTTGAAAGAAAAATCTAAATATAAAATAAAAATAACAGGTTGTTCTGATTATCCACACGGGCATTTCAACGAACAACTCAAGGGCGTGGTGGTAATTGCACTCACTAAGCTTTCTCCACGTTAGCGCCTCGTGCGCTCCTATCTAGTCTCGGAGGATTCGAGGAGGACAAGGTCGTGGATCGTATCAACGGCGGGTTCCAACCCTATTATAATATTATGGGCGGTGAAGAGGAAGACATTCAAGATGAGGGTGGGTTAGGTGTGGATGGCGTAGAGAGGTGTGGCGGCGGTCCTCCGTCGGCGTGGAGGAAGACCAAAGCGGGCGAGGCGAGGCTAGGACAGCGGCGATTAGTTCTCATTCTCATAGGTAAAAACTCGAACACCTAAAGGGATAATTAGTTCTCACCATGGAAGGGGTCAAAGGGAAGAGGATGCTTTCCTCCGGGCGTTAAATGGACGCTCGTCGGAGTGGAGGAGCGCGGCGTGGGAGAACGTCAAATATCGTCAAGCCTCGATTCAGTGCTAAGAGATGAAACCACAGAGCGGAATGACCCAGGGGATGCACGAACCAACAAACATTTAAAGCGCCGGGTGGCGTCTTGATAGATGGGACGACGAATGGCGACGTTGGAGTTGGTGGTGCTCCGTCGGGCGAATCAATCAAGTGCTCTTTCGGGCTATGGTGGTGGGGAACGAGAATGGCGCTGGGTTCAAATGACTTGCCAAAATTTCGCTCCGAGCCACTCACATATATATATCGTCAAGGCTGGTTTATGCCAACAAAGAAGAAATCAAGACATGGGATGAATGTTCTAAAGCCTTCCTATCAAAGCTTCCCTACGGGAAAAAAAATCGAAATGGCGGGAGGTTCAAATAGATTTGGAAAATTTCACCCCAATCCTATTCACAAAGAGCACGAGAGCAACTAGATTAGGTTATTACCCGCCGGCGGTGCTATAGAAATGTTGCCACTTCATGGATGATCATGTACCTCTGTGAAGGATGTGTAATCCTCCTAGATAGAAATGGCTTGAATTTTTTTTTGCAGTCATGTACACCCAAAATATGACCCCACACAAGATCTTAGGTTTTTCTGATAAATATTTTAATTACTATGATTTTCTTCGAGCTAAACTGGCGACAAGAAGGCTAATTAAACCATGAAAACACAAGAATTTTTCATGGACCTCCACAATCACAATTGATTTGCCTCCCATAGGGCACATGAGACCCTTCAATCATCAGTGGAAAAGTCTAGCAAAGAAAAATCATTAAAAGAAAAAATAACAGCTCTTTTCGTGGGTACGCTCGGTTCAAACTATAATTACACGGTGGCGTCGCTAGCGAAATTCAAATAAACTGGGAAAGTACCAAACCAACTCCGAAAATTCTCAAACAACGTGGTTGCTTCCCCATTTGCGTGTGAAAGGCTCAAAAAAAGTTTGAGACCAATACAACACCGGCAAACATATGAACCACATGGAGCACAAGAACTACACACTCCCATGTATAGTCCCGGTTCGATGGTAGGGATCACAAGAACTACACCGTATAATCCTCCTTGGTGGAAATGGCTTGATTTTTTTTTTTTTTGCAGTTATGTATACCCAAAATATGACCCCACACAAGATCTTAGGTTTTTCGATAAATATTTTAATTACTATGATTTTCTTCGAGGTAAACGGCGGCGACAAGAAGGCTAATTACACCATGGAAACATAAGAATTTTTCATGGACCTCCACGATGATTTGCCTCCTAGGGCACATGAGACCACATGGAAAAGTCTAGCAAAGCATTCGGCTCTTTTAGGTAGGGTACGCTCAGTTCAAACTATAATTACACGGTGGCGTCGCGCAGAAATTCAAATAAACTGGGAAAAGTACCAAACCAACTCCGAAAAATCTCAAACTTCGTGGTTGCTTCCACATTTGCGTGTGAAAGGCTCAGAAAAAGTTTGAGACCACATGGGGCACAAGAACATTACAAATTAATTAGGAACCAGTTAAACTACAACCTTACAAATAATTAACATAGTAAACACACTAATCATCATCATCGTCGTCGGGATCAATATTGGGTCCAGCTTGTGATCCATGCACACGAATGTAGGATTGTAGAAATATCGGGTAATTGATGTCACGGATTAAGTATCCGCTTGAGTCGATGAAGGTCAATGCCCTTATGATTGCACTCTCTCGTCCCTCGCAAGGCCGTAAAAATGCTCGACCATAGATGTAACCTACTAAACGACCACCGTCTAAGTCAGCAAACCTTATGCAGTATTGTCGCCCTTCCGTAGTTTGCTGGCCGAGGTGTGCACAGAAGTCTCAATCGTACCCGAGTTGGTTTGTAGCTTGGTCGAGAACGGCCCCCAAGCCACATGCAGCATAAGTACGATCGTGGAGCAAAATCTACGAGTGGGAGAATCAAAATGAATGAGGATGATGTGAATCTATCTAATATGCAGTGTCAAAATGATGAATTTAATTTGTTACCACATCATCATGGTTGTAACTCCCAACATATTCGCTATATTGCCATAGGGGGATATTCTGAGAAGACAAAGCATGTATCTTGAAGTGCGAGAAATCAGGCACAATGTAGCAAACACGTCGAAGTGCATCTAAGCACAAGGAAACGGCATTGTACTCGGCATTTTGCGCGGACATTCTCTCGGTTTCCCTCTGGTGGATTAGGTGGTCATTGTGTCTGGACACCTCGAAGGGATATAAAAACTTATTTCACACGTATATAGTTGATGACCATGTGATGCTCTAGATGTCGTGGTCTCCACAAAACCGAGAGATAAAGAACCAGCTAAGTCTTTGTTTCTAGCCATTGTCTTGGGGATAAAGTCTCGTGACACATATAAATGCAACAAAATGACGTTAAGTTAAACTAATCGTCCATGTATTTGTTATAGTAAAATAAGAAATAAAAAATGTTAGAAAAAATTTCATACGATGACTGGATAAGGGAATGGCCTTGTGTCCACACCGAGGCGAATGGCTCATCGCCGGCGTGGAAACCTGGTTGTTGTGGTGGCGGCAAAGGCGGAGGACCGTTCATACCACCACCGAGCGATAAAAAAGGAAAAAAAAAAAAAAGGACAAAGCTCATGAATATATATATATATATATATATATATATATATATATATATTTATATATATATGTTGTTTATATATATATATATAGGAATTCTAGACAAGAAAAAAATATCCTTACCAATAAAATATCCCGGAGCCATGAACAAATCTCCTAGATAGAGAGAGAGAGAGAGAGAGGGAAAGAGCTGAGTGGATTTCGTGCAGAGTGACCGGAGCTCGTGGGTGCGTGCTTGGGTATGTGTGTGTATGCGGCCGGGCGCCTTGATTTATAGCGAGTTGTTGAGTGCGGGCAAATCACCGCCGGGTATTAAGATACCCGGTGAAGAATACAATATCACTACCGGTTATTTGTATGTAGCCGCCGATGAATACAATATCACTACCGGTTATTTGGATGTAGCCGGCGGTGAATTCACACGGTGTTGTCACTTCACTCAGTTTTACATGCATGCATTGTTGCGATCTTCTTTGCATATGTACGAGTAGATGCTTCACGCAAGCTGGATACCATATCACGTTCTATGCAGCATATTTGTTTTTTTGACATTGAGGCCATATGGATGTGAATAAAATTTATTATCTGTTGTATTTTTGTTTGTTACATATATAACTTCATTTCATTCACATTGGATTTGGATATCTGTTGTATTTTCCTCGACATTGTAGCATATTTCATTGACGCAACCGCCTTTTATTATGTTCGATGAAGGATAAAAAATGGGAACTCAAAGATATCGAAGAGACAACCAACATCCATAACAAACAAAAATACAACAGATAAGAAATTTGATTACATATATTTCCATAACAAAGACCTTACATAAAACTAAATATAAGGTAACAAAGACCAATTCACAGAAAGGTCAATGCTACAATCAAAGTGTACAAACACATTAAAATTTAACCACCTCAGTAAGTCTCTTCTAGCATCTTTGGGGTCAAAGAAGTGGCGAGAGACTGCTGAAGAACTATCTGAGGAGGTTGGAGGATGAGATTCACCGGGAGCTTAGTCTTCAGCCCAAACTTGACCATTGGGCCGAAGGATGAAGTCACGATAACCGTCCAATGAGGATTGTTTTTCCGTGGATCCATATGATTCGAGATACTATATGCCCATGTGCCTGGGGTTTTGGTTCGACATTTCCACCCCAAAGCACAAGGACTCCGGACTCTTAATATGAGTCCAGAGTAGGATCCTAACGGCGGATCCTAGCACTGTGAATCATGGCACCCACACAAGCTGCAAGCTCCGGTGTCTCTCTATCATCAGTAAGACTCTTCTAGCACCTTTTCTGTAAACCATTTTCTTGGACTAGGCATATCTGTGTGTGGAGAGCTTTCTCCCAAAGAAAGACCATATGTATGTGGAACTGGAAAGTAATGCTAGCAAAGAAGATCGAGGACGAAGAACAAGGAAAATAAGCAGAAAAAGATTTCCTAGATCCAAAACCCATGACACTAAAATTCAAAACTAAGCCCTCTGCATTTTGAGGAGAGAGAGTAGGAACTATAGGACGAACCAAGAATGCAAGAACAGATAGGACAAACTGGGTGCAAAACACAGCGTCCCCCTTGCCGTTTAAATAGGCGAGATGCCGTGGTTGAGGCGACTGCCGTTGTACGGAGGACGTGGCGGCGATCGCGCCGGCATTGGTGCGATGGTCGGCCGGTCGAGTTGAGAACTGTGCGGCCGTTGAATATTGCGAAATCACTGCCGGGTCTCAGCTTTCACCCGGCAGTGATATCGAATACCACTGCCAGAAAGCATGGCACCGGCAGTGATCTACTGATCACTGCCGCTTGTAAAACTACACCCGGCAGTGTTTTAACTGACATTGATTTAACCCGTCGACGCTACAGCTGGTGCCACAGGCTTTTCTCATCGGTTCCGGAGACACTGTCGGTTTCCTAACCGGCAGTGAATACTACTGGCAACGCGGTTCTCCACGCGAGCGCCATGCATGCATGCATAGGCCTCTGTGAACACGCTAAGTGAACGTGACAGCTACAGTATTGTGCGTACTCGTACTACTCACATGGTCAAAAAAAAAAAAAAAACGTGATGGCTATCCGTTGGGCGGTACAAGTTTGATTCTTTAAATAGCCCGGCAGTGTTGTGGACGTGCTATAGCAAGTTGAGTGTCATTTGTTCGTGCTCTAGCCAGAGGTAGCAGAAGTTTCTCGTCTCCAGTCTCTCGTCTCCCTCCCTCCCTCCTGCTCCCTCCCCGTCGGCATCGTCTTCTAAAGGTACGTGTGGTTGATCTTGTAGCAATGGTAAATAATGTAAAGCATGCATTCCTTGTTTCAAAATAACAATGGTGTATTTAGATAAGTATCTATCTATGCTATCAAATCAATATCATTAGATTTCGTGAGCAACATCTATAGCAATGGTAATCCTAATTAAACTCGAGCATCGTTCTTGAAAAAATGGTCAAAAACTGGCTCGTTGGGGGATCGAACCGGGGATCGGGATTGGGTGCTTTGGGAAACGCAGTGGTAGCCGAGGAAGCGACCATTGGAAACGCGCGCAAACGCGTAGCCTGTCACCCTTGGTTGCTGCCTAAGCGTGGGGATTGGAGATCAAAACGCGTGCAAACGCGCAGCCGCTAGTCGGCCTTCGTGTGCCGGGGAGACAGGCCGACGGTGTTTGACTGTTTTCATGGCGCCGTCTTGGAAAATGACAATCGACTGCATGCATTCCATGGCTTGTTACTATATAATTGTACACAGCACCCTCTGATTTGGTACCATCTCCATCGCTAATTAACCTCTCTCTTTCCATAACCTCGATCACCAGGCAGCTTCATCGACGTACGTACGAGATGGCCGGCAACTACACCATGGAGGAGCTTCAGTTCACCGTCGCGCGCCTCCGTGACGCCCTCCACAAGCTCACCAACCTGGCCGGCGCGGTCGGCCTGGCAACGGTGGCTTGGCCGTTGGTGGAGATCAAGGCCAACTTCTACGCCTACAAGGTCGATGCCATCGCCGACATCCTCGCTACGGGGATACCGGAGAAGGCCGGCGGCGTCAACACGGGCGCTCAAGGCGGCCGGGCGGAGGGAACGCGGCCGGCAGCGAGGACGACGAGGCCGGCCGGCGAGGACGAGGCCGGCAGCGAGGACGAGGCTTAGGCGGAGGCGGCCGCCGCTTTTTTTCATTTTGTAAATATATTATCTAGTAATATATAATGAACCGATCGTTTTTAATTCGTCTACGTGTGCAATCTTCTTTTTCTATCGCTTGTTTTTACTGTTCCTTGGTCTTCAAATCGCTATCGGTTCGTATTCAAACCCGCGAGTGATCTGTGTCCATCAAGACCACTGCCGGGGAACGATTCAACCCGGTGGTGATCTAAGTCTTCACCGCCGAATTGGTCGAGTCTGTGGAGTTTCGAAGTTTCCGCCCTGAACGGTTCATCATCTGCCGGGCGAGGTTCAAAGACCGCCGGTGGATTAAATTCCGCAAGTGATGCGGCGTAGTGATGAACGAATCTGTAGTAGTGTTAGTTTCTTCTAAGCACCTATACATTGGATATACCAATCTATCTAGATACATATAGTAGAAAAGTTAAAATACCTTAAATTAAATTTGGCATAAAGGAAGTACCTAGCTAAGGAAAAAAAACAGGTCGAAGAGAAGGGCGTTAGTGTGCAACCGTGCAAGCGTCCCTGCATATGGTAGGTAGCCCATGCCATTTTCTTGTCCACGCGTGTGGTACCAAAAGTACCAAAGCCATGCATCAAAGATACGGTGGTATGGCAAAACTTAGATTTGCCATCATATCGATCGTCATACGTGCCCACGAAATTCTAGGCCATGCAAATCCATGCATGACCAAAAACTATAGCGATTGATGCAATTGGCCCTATTGACCAGCTTGTATATGCATGAGACGTTGCGTGGTCCCTGGACCAAACGTGCATCACACATGCAAACCTTTTCCCAGGACGACAAACCCTAGTACGTGCCTGTAGTACAGCGTGCGGATGCAATATAATTTTAATTTTCTGCTTCTTATTTTGTTGCAAACAATTTTTTTCATGCAAGAGAGAGAGAGAGAACTATACGTAACGTTTTACTACTTAACATTTTGTACTATATTCACAAAATATTCAGGGGCGCAGAGGACGATATCTGAAAGCATGTATATCTTGTATGTATAGTAATAGTATGAAGAGGAACCCTATTTTCTTATGAGTATATGCTTTTGAGAAGAAAGTAGTGTGACACTTCTCCCCTTTAAGACGAAAGCAATTAATAATAAATAATGGCACGGTGTAAGATTGTAACGATTAATAAGCATTATGGGATACACGTACGAAGTGATTAATAATGCTTGTGAAAAGAATAGACTATATTATGTGATAAGGATTAGAGAGACAACACATACACATGCTGTTTGTACCACAATCTCTCACTCAGATTTCGACAGATATCGTCAATTTTTATATAAGAAAAGGCGTCGTACACGACAAATTCCCAACTTACACTTGCTCCATCTATTTTAATGAGACGCTGTGAGGGATGCTAGCAGGACTTAGATATATATTATCTTTCCAAGATTCTAAAGCAACATGCTTTAGGGTCTAATGACCAAAAGGATGATGCTTATCTCTCTTTAGCTAGTTAACCTTTCTTTATTCCCTCTCATGTTAAGCTACAGCTTTTTCACGCCAATACTTTATTAAGATGGGAATGTGGATTTGGAAATCTAAATTAAAGAACAGAAAGGAGCTCCTCTCTTTTTTTCCCAAATGGCATCACC
Organism: Hyparrhenia diplandra; assembly: GCA_015847255.1. NCBI lineage: Eukaryota > Viridiplantae > Streptophyta > Magnoliopsida > Poales > Poaceae > Hyparrhenia > Hyparrhenia diplandra. The sequence goes on along the minus strand of JADLZK010000683.1, from coordinate 90,346 downwards.
ATACACTAAAAGCAAATACCTTTTGATCATCTTCATAGTAAAGATTGCTCCCCTGCCTTCTAAAGTGCCTTCTCCTTTCTACAACCACGAAGTCTTTAATCATACTGATAGCGTATATAATTAATAGCACACTGTTCAAATTTGTTCACCCTCAGCTTCAGATCGGAATTCTCTAGGCGCAGAGTCATGGTCTGTCGATGTAAATAAACCTAGACCTATATAGTGACTGACTGAGGGAGACATGTGCCCCTACATACAAATTGCTAATGGATATATATACTCCAACAATACATATGCAAATAAAATGAGGAAGTGTTAACAATTGTTTTTGTCGATCATCCGCTTGATTATCCTTCCTTTCACCAGCTCAGCAAAAAGCAGCGGCCTGTTCTCAGAAACGCGTTGCCTGAGAGATCAAACTGAATTCAAGGAGATGTGAACAAAATGTGTACAAGTTTTATACATGTAGCCAAGTATGATTCAAAATCAGTCTCACTACCAGACTCGCCCCCTTTCCCATGAGTGCGAACGCTTGCAATTTTTTTTTTAACATCATATATCATGCACATTACAACTTATTGTCACCATAAAGACCAAATAACAGAAATAACACTTTTGTACTTTGATTATTTGTAGTGTACTAGAATAGGTACCTGTGCATTGCAACTCTAGACCTCTAATAGACCATAATATCTTCGTTTGTTACCTTCACAACTACTCCCTCTATCCCTAAATATCTATCATTTGTGTCCTGAGAAATAACTTGAATTAAATATATATTAAAAATATTAATATTTATGGTTACATAATTGGAAAGTATCTTTTAAAATATAGTTTTTTAACAAAATTATTTGGAGATGCAAATGTTGTGCTTATTTTGTATAAATCAAGTCAATTTGTGACATGCACACCAATGACGACAATTATTTAATTAGGGATGGAGAGAGTAGTTGTGAAGGTAACAAACGAAGATATTAAAATATCTTTTTAAGATGAGAGGTCCATCTTCATCCATGGGTTAGATCTGCCCCTAGGTAGAGGTAAATGGACAAAAATTCCATTGGCCGCACGATAATATGTGTTGAGTAATATTTTTTGACAAACAATTTTTTGGGAGTCATTGACATATATATTTCTAGGTAACAATGAATAAGATTATTTTTAGTGTAATACAATGGATGGTCATTCATCCTTGCTTTGAAATACCTTGCCATTTGAACTTTCATGGATTGTTTTACTTTTGAGGATTGCAGTTTGAATGTTAGTTTGTGAAACTTTTTTTTGTAATATTTTTGTAATATAAGTGTGGTTCCTCTTTTTTTGAGGATGAAGCTGGAGATTTTTTTCATTAACTAAAACAACGTATCAATAATGCACAAAACTTTCCTTAGCTTTTTATGTTAAAAGCCCAATAAATGACGACATCCTTGGCCGAACTAGTAACATCTGTACCTAATTTGGTCTCCATGATTAGCACCAAAGAATAAGAAAACATCATTGGCATCCATCATATAATTGGATTGTTAAACCTGGACAGCTATAATTAGGTTATCAATAACATGTGCATGATTTATGTACTATTGTTGAAATAAGAATAATAGTCAAGATGGGTGACGTTGTGGCAAGCACTTGCATCCTACATGGCTAGTTGTATATAAAGATGTTTTGAGTCTTGTTCACCCTAAGAAAGCTGCTATAGCTAGCTCCAGTAAGACGTATCATTTCCATAGTATAATGATGCCATGGTAACACACTGATTTAAAGATCTATTTTTTCCATTCCACCTTGTGGGGAGCAGAACATTGCAGCGTTTGTGACTGCTGGTGGGTGCAAATGCATGTTTCCACAAACCACGTCAACATTAAACTACTCTCTCCAAATGTCGAAGACATCATCAATGTCCCACGCACTAGTGATGAGCTCAAACTAAAATACTAGTAGATCTATGTCTCTATTACATGATTCAAATGTTCTTGTTGCTAATAAAGTGTAGTAAATTAATCCCAACATGCAGGTCCTGTTATAATGCATGAGACAATAAAAAAGAAAGATGGTGATTGTTCGTCAAATAAAATTGTGTTGTGTCTGACCATCAATTTTCACTGAACACCCTCCCTTTCTTTCCTAGCTCCTGATATCCACAAATAAAGTTTTTTGTCCAATGCCCAAACACATAATTGACTATACATAACACAAATGGCTAATAAATATAAGGATCCGCTACAAATCTAGGAAAAAGGAAAAACAAAAGAAAACTAAGTAGTTAAGAACTCTAGACTAATTTGTTGATAAATTAAAAATGAAGCAATACAATGTCATGAGTGCTCCGTTAATTGGAAGAAGAACACACCATCCACAATATTAATGATCCTTGCATTATCTGAAACACTCTCTTCATTCCCTTCACTATCCTCGGCGCATGCATTCAAATCCAAGGTAAAACCAGATGACTCCATCCCATTCTCTATGTTCATGCAATTTCCTTCCTTTCCATCCTTATTGATGACCCTTTGCTTGAGCCGAGGAGAGGAAGAGTTAGACATTGAATCGAGTGCTTCACAACAACTCAGTACAATGATGGCATCCCCCAAACTGATCTCATCACCATTGCAACCCTTGAGTTTTCCATTTGTGATAGCAGTCCTGATGCCAGTCTCCGACTCATAGTCCAGCTGCTCAACACCGTCGATCATTATCACTCGATGAGGATTTTTGAGTATCGCATCATACAATCTCTGAACATAGCCATGTCCAGTGTCCAGTGATCTTTGCCTCTTCAACATGGGCTCGCCGGAGCTGGAATCGGAGTGGACATGGGTGAACTCATCAGCTAGTGAGATGGAGGTGAACTTGCTGTAGGAGCCAAAGACAAGCCTTGCAAGCTCCCGAGAGACTGCTTTCTTGCCATCATTGCCCCCACCTTGGAAGAGCAACCATGTCACTGCACTTGGCTTCTCTTGGAACCACCTCCTCCTCCCTTGTCATGCCAGAGCGGCACTGGAGAACGACACTTGCAACTTCTGTAACCACGTCCTTGTGATGTGGAGCCCGATTCTCAAGCGCGTTGCAGAGGATCTTGAGATTCTCAGCGGTGAGCTCCGTGAACTTTGGCGACTCAGCTGGAACACCATCGGATGAGTTGGACACCGAATAGGATTTTTCTGGACTAGTAGGCTTTTCAAGCAATTGTTGATGATGATCATAGGACCTGGCCAGTGGATTTGGATCATTATGTTGATAGTTTGGGCAAGGTTGCATCAGCTTGAATTTCCATGGCTCGGAGCTCGTCATCAAGCTGGCAGCATTGAAGGTTGGGGTGAAGGAGCCGGAGATGGAAGAAGCGTCCGGTGAGTTAGTAGCCTGTGAGGAGAAGCTCAGTGTGAGCTCCGATGTGTGGTATTGTGCTGGTCCATTAAAGTTGGGGTTCCAATCTTGCAACTGCACAGAAGAAAGTTGATACTTTTAGGTAACAAAAAATATATTGTCTATTTAATCCATGCAAAACCTGAACACAGGAGGTGGGTTATGAACAAAGATGGTAAAGAATTTTTGAGCCATGCATCTTACTTAGGAAGAAAAATGATTGATTCTTAATTTGCAAGTTTATTTAAGCATGGAAGTGGTATCTTTATCTTAATATATTATATATATAGCCCTCCTTGCTAAGTTGTTTAAACATGTATTGTTCTATTATATATAGGACTGTACCTGAAAACTGGTGCTGCGGCTCACTGGTCTTGTCATATCTTGAACTTGGTACCCCTGAAACCATGGCGGCACACTCGGAGTTGTCGCCGCCACCTTGGCGCTGGAAGTGATGAGCTCACTCTCGCCGGTTGCACTGCCATTAGCGAAGGGCCAAGGCCTTGTTGCTCTTTCTTGTTCGGCGTCACTGGAAGAACACAGATCAGAAGCATCCGTCATTTCCAGACGTTAATCATCTTAATATCATTGTTTATTATCACAAATTTCACAATTAATATTGATCGAGTTCAGCACCGCACCTGTCTCGGCTGAGGCTCAACCTGAGGCCGCCGTCCGGCACGACGACCGGGTGCAGATCCCAGACGGCCTCAAGAGATGGCTGCCCAGCTCTGGACTTCATGTAAGCCTGGTTGTTCCCGAACCCTAGCAGCCAGAACCTATCGAAGGCCTCTGCCGCCGCCGCCACCAGTGGCGGCGGAGACCAAGCTGCCCACTTTCCATGACGGCGTGCTCGACGGGGCAGTAATCAGTGACCGTGTTCACGGTCGCCAGTGCCGTGCCTTCTCCGCTCCGACACGGCGGTCCAGGCCTCGGCGGCGTACGCGAGGTCCTCGAGGACGAGCACGACGCCCTTCCCGGCGGCGCAGCCCTGGCGAACGAGCGCGCGCAGGTCGCCGGCCTTGGCCTCCACGTCCTCCCTCGGCATCCGCTGGAAGGACGCGGCCGAGAGGGGCACGAACTGGACGTTCTTGAGCCGCTCGTGCCGCTGCTGGAGCTCCCCTTTGCTGACCCTGTCCATGACCGCCTTCACCACCACCTCCGCGGTGGCCGCGCTCTCGCCGACGACCACCACGCACCGTTTGGTCCCGCTCGCCATGCAGTCGAGCACGCGCATGGCATCGTCGTCGTTGCCAGCGTTGGGGCGCCTGCTGCTTGCGTGACCGGAACCTGCTGCAGCGGCAGGAGAGCTCGCCGCGTGGCCGGCGATGGGTGGTATCGTCGTGTTCGGTTGATGCTCCGGCGACAACGACGACGAGACGGCCTTCTCGACGTTGGCCTTGACCTGTGAGCTGGAGAAACCGGCCTCGCGCATGACGCGGCTCACGCTGGGATCATCGAGGATGGAGATGATGAGCTGCTCGATGTCGACCTTAGCGGCGAGCACCGGTTGCGGCTGTGGCGGGGGCTGTCCCTGTCCCTGCAGCCCTCCTCCTTCCACAGCGCCACGGCGCTGGTGCGCCTGCGCGCGCTTGAACGCGGCGACGAGCGCGTTGGACAGCACGGGCGCGTGCTGCTGATGCCCGTGGTGGTGGGGGTGGTGGAACATGACGGCGGCGGCGGCGGCTGGGCCGGCGGTGGGGAGGCGGTTGAGCGCGACGTTGAAGCAGAGCTCGAGCGCCTTGCACTGCAGCGGGTGGGAGTGGGAGCGGAGGCAGGCGGCGCGGAGGAGCCCCGCGGCCGAGAGCATGGCGCTGGCGACGTGGAGCGGGGTCACCTGCGCGTGCCCGCGCCGCCGCGCCAGGGCCACCGCCTGCCGCACCACGGCTGCCGCCTCCGCCGCCAGCGCCTGCTGCACCGCGCAGCCGCCCGCTCGCATCCTGCGCTTGCTTGCTTGCTGCTGTTGGCTCTGCAGGCGAGACGATGTCCTCTGCAACTGCAGCTGCAATTTGGGAGCAACGTGCAGGCACAGGTGCCTGGCTGGACTGGATCCTCTTGCTTGCTACCAGTGATGTGATCCCTTTTAGTAGCCAGGTGAGTGAGTGTTTATCTTGGTCTTGGTTACACACACACCACTGTAGTATTATACTGCTCCAATTACATGTTCCTATGTAGCACAAATGGACACATATATAGATATAGCATCAGTGACAAAACCAACACATGATGAAACTAAGAAAGTGCAGTTTATGATGGTGATGATGTAGTATGCCAGTACGTATCTGAGTAGGATCTAACGTACTATAGAAGGCCAACATGGTGATCACTGGCCCACATGTCATTGAGATATCAGTGTCATATTACGAGGGTAATGTATAGCTTTCAAAAAATATTGTGAGCGTAGTAGGTTTTTAGGCTAGGGGGCAGGAAGGACAAATTGGCTGGTGGTGCGTCCCGCGCCGGCCTGTAGTTGCATGTGGATGTAAAGCCATGCACACGCACTTATATATTCTTCTCCCCCCTTTTGCACTCAACCTCTGAAATGAAACTAGATATATACAAGGAAAAGGTGCCACGTGTATAGAAAAATTCGTGTATGCACATATCAAAAGTCCATTTTACAAGCACATTGGTGCATTTATTCTTTTTGAGGGAACAAGCACATTGGTGCATTTACATTTCCATTGTTTTGATCAGCTAGGTGAGAAGCTTATAGATCGAGCTTTGTAAAACATTGTATTATTATATAAGGATTCATATAGTAAACCTCCTGGTCCCTTGATATAGATGCAGTTGTATTCATCTCGATCCATGTGCGATGTTGAAGTGATTTTTGTCCATATAAAAAAATACAGTCGTCTACACACGTGGTCTAAATAGCTCGCAAGTGTACAATGTGGCATTTTTTTAGTTTTTAAATGGTTTAATTATAATGGCCATATTAGATGAGAAGTAGTGGTGCTTATTAGAAACATCAACTTTGTAATGACAAAAATTTCTAATTAACCCTACTTATATAAATTATAGAAACTGCACATGGTCATGGGATTGTAGCATGCATGTTTATTTGATCTTCGATTCTTTTTTTGGGAATGATGTTATGGGTTGTCAAAAGGAATTTGCTCTGCTTATGCTTTGAGCAGCAAGATTAGTGTTATGGCTGAGATCTCACATGTAGCTTTGCTTATTTTCTTTCTAACCTTTTATATGTATCATAAGCTCTGTACGTAAGATTTGTTGTTTTATTAAAAAAAAAAATCCAGACTTGTTGTTTTATTAATAAAAGCCCAGTAGGGCGGTCAAACCCCCTCTTGTTTCATAAAAAAAAAAAATGGTATGGGTTGTCTTCTTGTGCACAAGAAACTGTAGGTGGAAACAAATTGCAGGCGAAATAATTTACAAAATCTTTAATATGTCCTTACATCATATATTAGTATGTGACATGCAACTTGTTTCATTGGATTTACGCATGCATGTACACACTTTGTGTCGTCGTGTGGACCTCAGCATCGATCTACATGCATGCATCTGCATGCGCGTACGTATTTTTGGTGGCCCATGCACATTTGTAGTTGTAGGACGCGCGCGTGCGACACTGTTCATCGGTCGAGTGACCCATGAATTTGCATGCGGCCGGAAGCTATCTAGCAGCCCCTATAGTAGCTCGCATTGGTCTGCCACGATCGACCACCAGATACAGGAATGCATGCATGCAGGACGATGCATCGGGAACTGCGTACGTGATCCATCGATTTTTGTCTCCTCTCTCTCGAGTCTCGGTCGCTACGTACTCTCGATCCAAAGTAGTAGACTGCCATCATATCGATCTCGATCTGCATACTCGATGCATCAGACATCTCAATTGCTTTCACTACCGTCCCATGCATGATCTTCCCTAGCTCATTGCCAAATTATATTGGACAGCCGGCGGCTGACACTAAGCATGGTTTGGTTTTCAATGGTTCTTCTTCCATCAATTTATCATCACTTTATTATATTTATATTTATAACATGTTCAATGGAACATAGTAAAGTTAGTATATCCTTGAATGGAAACAGGAATTAGCTAAACAACATTTGAACAGATGCTAATGCATGGCGGTAAAAATCTCTGGTCAAAACTGCTGGCCCTGGAGTATATTTCCAGTCAAAAGCGGCCTTTGGCCCCTCTCGCTCCTCCCTATATTTGGTCCAAAAGCCACACAAAAGACTGCGTTCATGATTAGAAACCAAAGCAATTTAAAAAACGCCAAGCAAATGCTACAAAAGAAGTGCCTGGAGGAGAAAGAGGAAAAGGAGGGAGAGGATGTGGGAAAAGCATCAAAAAAGCAGGAAAAGAGGGGGAGGGGGAAGATATACATACACACTGGCTAAAGAAACCCACATTCTTCACAAATATGTGTATCTACAAGAATGACAGGCTTAACTATCCATGCCATGGCAGGGTTTAGAGTGGGGGAAAGACGCCTCTTTTGTTTAGTTGTTTTCCCCTTTCATGATGAACGAACGTAATGCTTTAGTTAGGTATGATACATCCATCTTTCCATAAAGCAAAGGAATATAGTCAGGAAAAGCACTTCTGTGGCATTTTCCTCATCATCAAACTGAAAAATAAAACATCAGGAATCATACTATATATGAATGTTTGCTGCTTGTTTTCTTCTCTTTTTTATTTCAGGAACAAAAAAGTATGTTGCTTGTTTCAGGCATAACCCTTTTTGATGTTATGATACATTAGTAGCTAGATCATATATTTACTAGTCTAAGAAATAGGATTGTTTACCTACTGGTGATATCTCCAGAACTCCTACTGTCCACTTCCATTTTATCAGATCAGATCAAAAGCACAGAAGATTGCACACAACAATAAACATTTTGTTCTTGAATATGTACAGAACACATCAGTAAGCACAACAATCATTCAGTTTCCAAGGGTCAACAGAACCCAATACCTGTTTGTCACAAAGATACCAATGCCACAAGACAAGAATTGTTTCTGTAACTTTTAGGTTCATGTCCACTAATATGCAAGGTTCATGTGCAGACTGGGAATCTACCAAAACACAACGTTAACGCATTATCAAAAATATCCCCTCCTCTTATTTGTCAATATGAAATGGGGGTTATATTCACACAATGGGAATCTAAGGAAGGAATTACATTCGAAAATGACTTGTAAGCAACAGAGAACTTCCGAGAAGTTTCTCTTACGCTTCACACCATTGCATGTTATGGCAGAACTACCAAAACAAACTGGAGGGTTGGACGGCTGTGCATATTGGCAGCCATCAGTTCTCTTGCACAGCAAACAGAGGATTTATGTAACAATGCCAGAGCAACTATTTCGTGCTGCCACAATCTTCAAGTAGGTACACATCCTAATTACCATCGAACAATCCCTCTGTATGTCAGTATGTGTATCACATCACATGAATAATGAAGTTCATCAACCCCATCAAGCCACATGTCTTCTTTGGGTATGCTTTAGGATGCTACTGAATCTCACTTATCTGCCAATTGGTTGTTCAGGAAGTCTAAAACACAGAGGTGCTGCAAAATACAGATAACACTTAGTTCACAACAACACACAGAGGCGCAATGATGATGGGATATGATGGGGATAATAATGCTTACCCTTTGCTCAAGACTTGCTTGCTCAGAACTTAGCTTCAGCTTCCCAAGGCATTCAATTGTTTCCTTGAAACCTCTGACTGCAGTGCTTTCATTCCCAAGATTTTGATCAACATCTGCAACTTTGGCAAAGAAAGTTGTTAGCTCAATTATCAATCTCCAATGTTTGGGAAAATACAAAACCATGCAGCTATACAATTAACAGGAACTTGCACTTTCCTCAGAAGTACAGACAGTGTTTATCTTTGCCACGTTTTCCTCGTCATTATTCCCTTGCTCTTTGTCATCAATACATCTGTAGCAGTACAAATGAACTAGAGATTTATGCTTGTTTCTCATCATCACACTCTCTGTAGCAATGACTCTATCATCCTGAATTTACATTTCTTGTTTAAGACGAAGAAATAATTACCTCATTTAGATTTGTGCTAATTCATAACTGGCAGCACAGAAATTACCTGGGAGGCAACTGCTAAGTGTTCTTTTATTGAACTTATGCGAACATCCAATGAACAGGCATAATAACTTTGTGCAGAGGCAAGTCCCCTTCATAAATTGAATGTGTGTCAAGGGCCTGATAGTCGAGGGTAGCTGGCCCTCGGCTACGGAGATCGTAGCCTCGGTCCGTCGTCTTCTCCGGCGAGGTTATTCCTCTCGGCCGTAGGCTTAGATGAGAACGAGAGAGAGAGAGATGAGAGTAATTATCTTGCTTAACCTTTTCTCTGTCAACGTTACAGGATATATGGCCTTAGGCCCAACAAACCAGGAGCCGATTGCTCCTCAATCTTAGGAATAATATCTCAGCTAACTAATCTCTTAACAAACTAGACAAATCCTACTTTCCATCCTAGCCACCGTGAGACATGGGCTCGGCTGGCTCGGCTGGTGCGCCCAGCGCGCGCTCGGGCGCGCTCTGCTGCGCGACGGACGTCACGGGCACGGCGCTGCCTCGCATACGTGCGCCCGCACATGACATCTCTCCCCTCGTCGAAGACCAGCTCGTCCTCGAGCTGGAACGTCGGAAACCGAGCGCGGAAGTCGTCGAAGTCTTCCCAGGTAGCCGGCGCCGCCGGTTCGCCATGCCACTGGACCAGTACTTGGCGAGCACCACGAGCCACACGCGCATTCGCCACGCCGCAGCGGGTCAGGCACCACCGCGCCATTGAGCAGGGGAGGCAGCACCGGCGGTGTGGACGGCGGAGAGCCCACGAACTTGCGAAGGACGCCCACATGGAAGACGTCGTGCAGACGGGCGCCCGGCGGCAGCTCGAGCCGGACCGCGACGTCGTTGATGATCTCGCTGATCCGGTACGGTCCCACGTAGCGAGGCTTGAGCTTCCCGGTGGTGGTGCGCGGCAGGGACGCAGCGCACGCTGGCGCAGGCGGAGGAACGCCCAGTCCCCGACCGCGTACGTGACAGCACGATGATGCTTGTCGTAGTGAAGCTTCTGGACCACCTGAGCCTGCTCAAGACGATAGCGAACGTCAGCGAAGAAAGCCTCCCTGTCCTCCATCTCCTGGGCCACCGCAGCCACGCGCGCCTCGCCGGGTTCATAGGAGCGGATGGAGGGAGGGTCGCGGCCATAGACCACCCTGAACGGCGTGTCGCGGAGGGAGGACTGGTACGCCGTATTGTAGATGTACTCCGCCCATGGGAGCCAGCGCAGCCATTGCCGAGGACGATCCCCCGTGAGGCAGCGGAGGTACATGCCGATGACGCGGTTGGCCGCCTCCGTCTGACCGTCCGTCTGCGGGTGGAACGCGGACGACAGCAGGAGCTTAGTGCCCATGAGGCGCAGCAGCTCACGCCAAAAGTCCGAAGTGAACACCGGGTCGCGGTCGGAGACGATGGACTGCGGCATGCCGTGGAGGCGGACGATGTCGGTGAAGAAAGCCTGCGCCACAGACTCCGCCGTGTACGGGTGCGCCAGGGGAATGAAGTGGCAGTATTTACTGAACCGATCAACCACGGAGAGGATGACTGTCTTGCCGTTCACCTTGGGCAGCGCCTCCACGAAGTCCATGCCGATGTCAGCCCAAACCGCAGAGGGCACCGGCAGCGGCTGCAGCAGTCCCGCGGGGTGGAGATGATCGGACTTGAAGCGCTGGCAAGTTGTGCACGCGCGCACGAAGTCTTGCACCCAGCGCCGCATGTTGGGGAAGTGGAAGTCGCGGCGCAGACGGTGCAGGGTGCGGTGGACGCCTTCGTGCCCGTCGTCGTGGATGGCGGTCACGATCTCGAGCGAGGGGCGACGTGGGCGGTATGTAGAGGCGGCCGTCGAACGTGACCATGCCATCCGCCACTGCCCACGGCGCGGCGCGAGTGCCCAGACGCAGCCCGCCGAGGATGGTGACCGGGCCGGGTCCGTGGCTTTGGAAGCTTGTCGCAGGCGATCGATGAAGTCGAACCGGGGTGCTGAGATGGCCAAGAGCGCGCCGTCCTCCGTGTCGCGGCGGGACAGAGCGTCCGCAACGACATTGGTGGAACCAGACCTGTACTCCACCGAGAAGTCGAATCCCAGCAGCTTGCCGACCCAGTGATGCTGCGGGATCGTGGCGGCGTTGGTCGAGGAGGTACTTGAGGCTGTAGTGGTCGGTCTTGACGACGAAGCACCGCCCCCAGAGATACGGCCTCCAGTGCCGGACGGCCTGGACCAAGCCAATGAGCTCGCGCTCGTAGGCCGCCAGAGGCCTTGTGTCGAGGAGCGATGGGGCGGCTGTAGAACGCCACCGGGTGCCCGTCCTGCACAAGAACAGCACCAAAACCATGCGACGACGCATCACATTCGACCACGAAGGTCTTAGTGAAGTCGGGCATGGCGAGGACCGGGCGCCGACGTCACAAAGCGACCTTGAGCGCGGTGAAACGCCAGGCTGCGGGCGGCGGCGTCCCCATGCGAACCCGTCCTTCTTGAGCGGCCGTGGCGGCGGGCGGCGACCGTCTTGCGTAGTTGTGCACAAACTTGCGGTAGTAGCCCGCCAAGCCGAAAGCCGCGCACGACCGCCGCAGGCGAGAACGCACCGCCGGTCGAAGATGGCCTCGCACCTTGGCGGATCCATGGCCACGCCCGCGCCGAGATCACGTGGGCCGGGTAGGCGGCGGGACGGGCGCCCGAACGCGCACTTGGTGCTTGGCGAAGAGGTGGTGGCGCTGAGCTCCTCAAGCACCGTCCGGGAGGTGGAACAAGTGCTCTTCCCATGTCTTGCTATAGATCAAAATATCGTCAAAGAAAACAAGAACAAAGCGACGCAGGAAGGGACGGAGTACGTCGTTCATGAGGGCTTGGAATGTCGCCGGCGCGTTGCAGAGTCCAAACGCCATGACCAAAAACTCGTACAAGCCGTCATGGGTGCGGAACACCGTCTTGTGCACATCCTCCGGCCTCATGCGCACTTGGTGGTACCGGAGCGGAGATCCGGCTTGGAGAAGAACCGGTCCCATGGAGCTCGTCCGGGAGCTCATCCACCATCGGGATGGGGAAGGCATCCTTGACGGTAAGGGCGTTCAGCGCCGTGTCGACGCAAAACCGCCACGAGCCGTCGGGGCTTCTTCACGAGCAGACCGGTGACGAACGGCGAAGTCGCCGCGGCGGGCGACGATCCTCGCCGATCATGGCGGCGCATCGGCGTTCGGCTCGTCTTTGTGTGCGCTGCCGGTACCGGTATGGCGGACCGCCACCGGCTACGCCCTCGCTTGAGGAGGATGCGGTGATCGTGGGGAGCGCGGCGGTGGCGAGCCGGGCGGCGCGACGGCGAGGGCGCCGAAGAGTCCGATGCGCGCTGCGGCGCGGGCTCAGCGCAACGGTGACGCCAAATACGAGAGCGCGGAGGTGGGCACGCTGGTCCAGCCTGACCGCCCTCGGCCCGGGGCGCGGAACGAGAGGCTCCAGCGCTGCTTCGATCCCACCATGGGTCCCAACGCCAGCCAGCGGTCCCAAGACGGCGTCGTGAGCCCGCCCGATGGCATGACGAAGAGGTCACTGGAACGCCCGCGCCGTCGATGGTGAGCGGGCGTGGCGGATGACGCCGACCGTTGTGATGCTTTCGCCCGTTGGCCACCATGGCGGTGAGGCGCGGCCGTTGCCGCATGGGCAGGCGGAACGCCGCGCGCGCCGCCCGAGATGAAGTTGTCGCGTCTTTGCCGGAGTCGAGGAGGGCGACGGCGGCGCTGGGCGCCGAGCACCACCGCCACCGCATGGTGTCCGCCGCCCGGGGAGCGGACAGGGCCTGCATGGAGAAGAGCGGGGCCTTGGCATCGGCCGCGACCTCGTGATCGGGCGTCGTCGTCGGCGGCCTCCTCCACGATCTCACCCGTCGACGAAGAAAATGCGTTTTGCGTAACCCGTTGTGGCCGCGGGTATACCTTTCGTTACGATTGAAGCAAAGCCCGAAGTTTGCGACGCCGGCCATCTCTCCGGGGCAGCCGCCGGCCTTCGCCGCGAAGGGACCTCGAGGCCGCGGCGGCGCCGGCAGGCCAATGGGCCGGAGGAGCCGGGAGTGCCGGCTTTGGCGCCCGGCGGAGGCGAGTCCACGCGCGCCCTTGCTGGTTGTGGCCGGGCTCCTGCGGCCGGTCGAGCTCCATGAGTTCCACTCGGCGCCCGGGCTCATAGCCGCATTGAGCGATCGGGTTGAGGATGCGCACCGCGTGGCTGATCGGCGGAAGGAGGCCACCCGTGAAGAGCTGGACGCGTTGGATCTCCCCGACGCGGCCCGGCGCCGCTGCAACGACTCCGGAAGCGGTTCTGGTACTCCTCCACGGTGCCGGTGCGCCGACACTCGGACAACTCGAAGAGTGGCGCGGAGCCGGGGTCGGCCGAACCGCAAAGATGAGGCTGTCCTGAAGAACGCCCGGGGGGGACCCGTGATCCTCTGCCGTTGCCGGGTGTACCACGGCCCGGGCCACGCCCTCGAGGTGGTACGATGCCATCCATACCTTCTCCTCCTCGAGGATCCGCTGTTGATGGAAGTAGGATTCGCAGCGGTTGATGAAGTGCAGGGGATCCGACTTGCCATCATAGCGGGGAAAGTCGATCTTCTGGAACTTCGGGGGCCGGTCGTTGTGGTGCTGGCCATCGGGGTGGCCACCGGGACCCGAGCTCGTGGAGGACTGCTCCTTGTTCGCCTTGAGCCCGTCGACGTCGGACTGCAGGGTGGAGAGCGTGCCCGCCATCTTCTCGAGCAGCTTGGCAAGGTCGGCGATGGTGGGTTCAGTCGACATGGCGCTGGATGAGGAAGAGGCTGATGGTGGGGAGGAGGGTGGCGGCGTGGCGGCCGCGGGCGACGCGGCGGTGGAAGTGGCTGAGGTGGATGAAGAGGATCGGCGTGACCGTGATACCAGGTTGTCAAGGGCCTGATAGTCGAGGGTAGCTGGCCCTCGGCTACGGGAGATCGTAGCCTCGGTCCGTCGTCTTCTCCGGCGAGGTTATTCCTCTCGGCCGTAGGCTTAGATGAGAACGAGAGAGAGAGAGATGAGAGTAATTATCTTGCTTAACCTTTTCTCTGTCAACGTTACAGGATATATGGCCTTAGGCCCAACAAACCAGGAGCCGATTGCTCCTCAATCTTAGGAATAATATCTCAGCTAACTAATCTCTTAACAAACTAGACAAATCCTACTTTCCATCCTAGCCACCGTGAGACATGGGCTCGGCTGGCTCGGCTGGTGCGCCCAGCGCGCGCTCGGCGCGCTCTGCTGCGCGACGGACGTCACGGGCACGGCGCTGCCTCGCATACGTGCGCCCGCACATGACAATGTGACTTCAAGATCCTTTGCAGACAATTTCGAGAACAACTCAGCACTTTCTTCATAGTAAGTGATTGCTGAAGGAGCATCTCCCATCGCCTGACTAAAATATAGAACAAAGTTATATTAATGCAGTGTACAATTCAGTGATCAATAGACCAAAAAAACAAAGGCAAAACGGTGGTAAAGAGGGGTGACGTGTATTAAACATACTAAAACAAGTACATCCCCAAGACATTAGCTTGTGGTAGACTGTAAAATGGTGTGGTAGGAGTCAATATACAAAAGTATAATCTCAAAAAAATAAAAAATACAAATGTTGATGTGCATCAGTATCAGGTGAAAGGGATAACCAGCTCGGCCATAATGAAACTTTTCTTTTCTTTTCTTTTTCTTCAGAAAGAACAGACTACAGTTATAGTCGTAGTATTAACATTAGTTCCAGAGAAAATCTCTTGTTGAGTTGCAAGAACTTAGTTCAATATGGAGTTGCAAGTATTAATTCCACAGAAAAATCTTGCTGATTTGCTGGCATTACTACCTAATACTATGATGGACTCTGCTACATAGCAGACACCTTGATGTTTTCCGAAAAAGAAACAAAGCTATAGACATTTAGAAGCTAAAGCATTCTCTCTCTTTTTTTTTTTTTTTTTTTGAGCAAACAAAGCTAAAACATTCTGTTACCAAGAACATTCATATGATAACTGTTATCTCAATTAATTTAACTCAATGCATGCTTAAACCATCAATAAGAAGTTAGCACACACACACAACTATTGATCATTACTGTCTACATGGAATGAGCTTTTTTTGTTCTTTTATGTGGAATTAGAATGGCCTTTATGCTTGGCAGAGCAAGTATAGTGCCTCCAAATTACATAATATTATTCATTGTATACAAATTTATGTCATTTTGTACACGGTGGACAACCTCAGTATTAACATGAGAAAATACATTTAGACTGACAAAAGAGGCACTAACAGGTTCTGCACCCAAAATTCTTTCAATGTGCTATATTCCACAAGTTCCCTGAAGATATTTCAAAGGAATTTAGTGGTCAAATTGTCCTCCATTAGGTGCCCATATCCAAAACATGATCACAGGTTTATATAGAGAGGGGTACACAAAGAAAATGGTAGTAATTGCCAGTACTATGCTTAGTTTGCCAAAGTGGGAACAATGAACTAGGAGTACCATAGTCAAGAGAGAGGGAACCGTACCAGCAATCCCCAAGCATTCCTATAAAAGCTCCAAGCTGAGAGCACATATGTATATTATGGGAGCCCTGCATTGGAAACCAATAACAAACTATAGTTTCAATCTTTCAGACAAGAGTCAGGGAAGGGAATACAGTGTTGGTTTGGGCGAAAAATTAGAAAGTAGTGTACTAGTACAAGGCATAATTGCAGAATGCAGAACTTATGGAGTTGGAGAAGCGCCTGGCAGATCATGCAGCTGAGAGGGGCCTAGCTTAAACGTGCTGGAGTCGTAGCCGAATGGGTACTTGGCTGGCACCAATTGGGGATCGGTGTTACTATCGTCAGCGTTGCCGATGCTGCCGTGGTGTTCAGAACCACGATTCTTGCCGGTTGCAGGGCACATGCGCGCCGCTGATGTTCTTGTCAGATTTAGCAGGGCATTTGAGTATTTGGCAGACAAGAACCTACCTAACGGAATCATGGGTGGATTAAATTAGGAGCGACGTTTCAGCATTCCGCAACAGAGTGAGTGAATGGAGAGATTCCAAGCAAAATTCCAACACCATTGCTCATAAATCGAACGAACATACAGAAAAATACTGATTCCCAATAACAAATCGAAGTCGTAAATCAAACCTAACCCGTAAAACAAAAGCAAGCTCTGGTCGGGTCACCTCACCTACCCGCAAACAGAAGAAATCGATCTAAGCTCGGATGGTGCGGAAGAGAAGGGGAGCGGCGAATCGATTTCGACGAGACTCGGACGGAGCTCGGATAGGGAGGGACAGCTCCGCCCTGCCTAGCTGGAGGCTGCCCGCCGGCGCCGGGGATGGATTGGAGTCGCCGATGTGGGGAGGCGCAACAAATTGCGGTGGCCGTTGAATGGTGGGACCGCCAGGCAGTCAGGTTGTTTTGCTTTTGACCGTTGAACATTCTTATTTCTTTATTTTTAAAAATCAGTTTCACTTGTAGGTGCGAATACGCTGGCTGATTTCATATTCTCCTTTTTGTCTGGTCTAGTTCAAGAAATGCGCTCTGGTTTGGCTCTTAGCCTACACTTGATAATCATAAATTTGACCCTAAACTGCAATAATACCGTTTTATTATGGTACTACCATGTATCAATATCGTTCAATGAGTTGCCGACACCGTCATAGCCTTTCTTTCTTCCATAGTTTTTAATTGTCGTGGGTCATTTTTTCCCCCTCTGAATTAATCTTTTGCCACCTAAAATATGATGAACCTCGTAGCCTAGTTGGGGAAAAAAGTTCGGAAAAAACATATATAATAATGTCACTCGCAATATATAATCACAAGGTCAAGTTAAACGGTATGGATAGTTTTGCTGCGTGATATGCCTACTTGGTACTAGAGTTGATGGTCAAAATTGACATTGAAAGAAAGTTAAGTTGCCAAAAAGTTGTCCATGGCAAAATGACTTGCAAAACGGCTAGGGCCACAGAACTTTGCAGTGTCACGCAGCGTGTTTTTTTTTTTTTTTTTTTTTTTTTGAGGAAAGCCTAGCGCGTGTTCGGGGGCGGGTGGATTCGCTGGGGTAATTGGCGGCCCGAGAACGGCCCAAGGCCAGTCAGGTACAGACTACGCCTTTTTTTACAGAAGTATGCCTCGTCGTCCACTAGCGTGCATCTACACTACAGACAAGATTTCCATCTGGTCAGCGTGCCACTGCCTCTCTTGCCGCAGGTGCAATATGTGATCGCAGGTGTAGTGCAGTGCAGCTCTTTGTGTGGAAGATCCGCCGCCGCTTCTCCCGCAGAACATGTCGGTCGCCTTTTGACGAGTCCAATCCACGGCCGGCTCCGTTTCCCTTTAATTTCTCCCCAACGGCCGACCAATACGACTGGGTCCTGCACTCGTGCTTGCTTTTGCTTGTACAGAGATTAATTAGTGCCTGTCACATAATAATCCGTAGTGGGATGCAGTTTAGTTTTGCTGATGTAATCCACTTTATACACGCTACGCTGGTACCAATAGTAATAATATATGCTCGATCAGTCCAGGCTTCCGAACCTATGTATATTGTCAGCTGAGCCTCTTGCTTGCTTCTACGTTATACTAGTTAAATGCCCGTGCGTTCTTCTGAGACAAATAAATTTTATATAAAAAACATGGATCGCATGTGTCATCTTTATCAATCTCCATGGGATTGTATGAATTGTTTTGATGTAGCCCGTCACTATCGTCATATCCCTATCCGTGGTCGATTCAACTACAATTGATTCAACATATAGTTTTACAACATATGTTTATTATCTAAGAATACTGAATTCATAAAAGATAATATTGCATTCAACTACAACTGATGCAACAAGCAACATATAGTTTTAGAACATGTGTATATACTATATAAGAATACTGAATTCATAAAAGGTAATACTAAATTCAGGAAAACAAAATCAGGTTTACATGTATTTTTCTGATGATATCGTTCACGATGCTTTATATTTTTTTTCATTTCTTCCGAGTCATTGCCGTCAATCGTGCCTTTTGCTTTTCCCATTTTAGCTTGTTGGGATCCGTGTTTTCCTTATTTGATTCGCCCCCTACACCTGTTTAGGTAATTTTTTACATGATACAATATTAATGATAATGTATCTATATGATAATAAATGTTTGTTCTATGTCTGATTGTTAAATTTGTTTTCGGTGGACCTCTTGATCCAGCAGCTAGTGTAGTTTTCGCCTTTGTCTGATGATACTTTTCCCTAAGTTTTTATTGTCGCACTATGTGATTTTTCCCATTCCCTTTTACGCTGCGCACGTTCATCAACTTGTGCTTTTGAGTGGAGTCTCGTCACCTGTTTGTAAACACGTTGATAGCATCCACTTAATTATAATTATTAACACAAATAATACAAGCAAAAGTGTCTATGGACATGAGGTATAAACAATTACCTCCATTGATGTTGTTTGTCAAGTCTCCAAATGGTGTACGGCTTTCATTACCTTGCATAGGTTCCATTGTGATAAAACCGAGACAAAATTAGTCCCTAGTTAGTAGGCTTAATACATACACACAAATCAATCAACCTAAAGCAACTCAGCAGAACAATGTCTTTATACATACACGTACACAAATGATGTACGACCTTCATTACCTTGCATAGGTGCGCTGGTCCCGCTAGTGAAGGAAGAGCAACACAGTTGCAGGGATGTGGCGGAAATGGCGTCGGTCCGTATCACAGCAGCAACACGTTGGCAGCGGTGGCTTAACGAGGTCGTCTCGCAGTAGGATGCTCCTCCACAAGCTAGGTCAGCCAGAGGGCCGCTCCTCCCTGCGCCAACCGGCGGTTCGCGGTAGCGGCCGCTGCAACAGGTAACAATGTCAAATCGTCAGAACTACATGAGACAATGTAGGATAATAAATTGGTGTCCACATTGACTGGGCAAAGCAAATAAAGGGTAGATAATAACAAATGAAGAGAACTATCTACACAAGAAAATTTGGCACGATTGCCGGTTACCAAAAAAACAGCATCAACAAATGAAGGAAAAATCATCGCAACATCAACCTGACTAATGCATAAATATTTGTCGCACCCAAAGTGTACATCTTTTAGTCTTTTTAGTTGTGAGTTTTTTTTATCTGTACAAAAATAATTTTAAATAATTCGGTAAACATATATATATATATCTTTATACATAAATAATATACACGTGTATAAAGAAACCAAAAAAACTCTTTCCTTTCCCTCCTTGTCCTAGTGTTCTCGGTCAGTTTGTCGACTCGTTTTGCTACGCGAAAACACAGAACTCCCCTCAGTCCTCCTGCCTGGCCGACAGCTCCAAAGACCGAGCGCCTCACCACCTCGTCTCCGCGGGGATGGCATCGACGCCGCCGGAGCCAAGCTGTGTGCGCGGCTGCTGCCGGCCAGGAGCCGTCACTCCCGAGCTCTCTGGACCCAGTTCTACCAGATCTGCCTCCTGCCGGCCCTCTCCCTCCATATAGAGCCGTGGGGAAGTGCCGCCGCCGCGGAGGCGCCAAAGCGCGGTGGCCACCGCCCGGCCTCTCCGGCACGGATCCACCTCGTCCTGGCCCCATTCCCCGCACCCTGCAATGGGAAGGCACTGCGGCCTGTCTTGTGGAGAGATCGCGTCCGGTGTTGGTCCAGCACGGCCAGCCCAGCGGTCCTCTCTTGAACTTGAAGTCAAGCAGGGGATGCCACGTCGATGCGTGCGTACTTGCGGCACCGCCGCCGGACTATCCTCCGGCGCTAACCCGTCGCCGCGTCGCGGCACACTGCAGCGGCCGCCCACCGCCGCGGAACGCCGCTGCCGTTCCTCAGCGCAGACATGGGGCCGCCACGCCCCAGCGTCGCCCCGTCGCGCCGCGTGTGCGTCCGTGCTGGCGCTGCCGCGGACTCGCAGAAGCTCCACCGGTCAGCGCGCGTCCGTGTTGCCGCTGCCGCCGCAGCCGCGGCTGCCTTCCTTCGGCGACCTGAGACAAGAGGGCTGCGTTGCCGGGCGGCCCATGTAGCCCGGCCGAGCCATCTTCCCCAGCGCTGAAGTGCCCAGCGAGGCCTCAGCTCAACTCCGTTGCTATGAGGCCGAAGCGTTCAACCAGGCCTCCATCGGAATCCTCCTCAGGTCGCTCTCACCCAAGGTGCCGTACACCATTTCCACTGGCTTTGTTCTCCCACTCACTGTTATGCATTGCTTACGTCTTCTAATCACAACTTTCAGTGTATAATTAACCCTTACATACATTATCTCATTACTTTGCTTCCTATGTCTTTCGTTTTCCAGTCTGCACAATTAATTTTGGGAATACGTACAAAAACACAGGAGCAGGAACCATTGAGATGTTGAATAAACTGAGTGGTAATGATTCATGATGCTTCAATCGACTTATTGTCAACCCATTCGGTTGTTGATTGGAGGCATGCTCCTATTATCCCTATATGTTAGAGTGTAAACGTGTGCCCATGGGCCTGCCCTAGCGGCTCCCCCTAATGGCCTATATGTACTTAACTCTTGTCACTATTGATGGTTAATCTAAGTATTACCAAACCCTAATACTCTCTCATGGTATCACAGACAGGATCACGATCCTTCCCCTTCCGCTAAGAGCACCGCCCGCCGGTGTCTCCCGACCCTACGTGCCGTCGGCTTTGAGACCCTCTCGCCGGCTCCCTTCCTCTCTCCCACGCCGTTGCGGGCTCCTGCTCGCCGGCTCTCCTTCCCCTTTCCCACCTTCGTCCTGGCCCCGTGCGGCCGACGCGCGCGCGACAACTTGCTTTGGCGCGGCGCCGCGCTGATCCACCGCAGCCGCCTTGCTCGCGAAAGCGCCGCGCTGCCACCGCCGCGCCGCAGCCGCTGCTCGCGATCCTAGACGCCCGCCGCTGCCCGCGATCCCGTGCGTCCGCGCGCGCGATCCGCCGCGCGCTGCCGCTGCTCGCGATCCCGCCCGTCTGCTCGCGATCCCGCATGGCGCGATACTGCCACGGAGGGAGCCGCCGCCGCCCGCAGCCGAGCGCGCGGCTGATCGGGAGGCCTCCTCGATGCGTTCGACGCCAAGCACGCCCCGGATCACGCCCAGGCCACCGGCGGTCGTCAACATCAAGGTGCTGGTTTCCCATCACCCTTGACCGCGTGGCGAACAACTACGGCCCGGTGGCGCAAAGGTGTTCCTCGTCACGCTCGGCAAATGCGTCCTCGCCGACCATGTCCTCTCAGACGACGCCCACCAGCGCTGCGCCGCGACCGCGGCGAGATGGACTGCACCGTCTTGTCGTGGATCTACGGCACCATCAAGGGCGATCTGCCCGGCGGCGGAGGTCATGCTCAAAGCCCACCGCCCGCGCCGCATGGTTGACCCTCGACAACGAGTTCCTCGAGGCGGCCGCGAATCTCGCGCTCTCCTGCTGTCGCCGAGTTTGGCCGGTTCAAGCGGGCGCCCTCTCCATCACCGACTACTTGCGGCGGCTGGAGACGATGGCGGCGCCCTCGCCGAGTTTAAGCGATCCGTCGGCGACGGACCTTGCGTGGCGACGATGATCCGTGGCCAACGGGAAATTCCGCCACATGATGTCGCGCGAAGCTCCCACCGCCCCTTCCCGGCGTTCGACGCGGCGCACCCTTCTTCTCCTTGAGGAGATCGACCTCAACGACGCTGCGGTGATGAGCCTCAAAACCCTACCGCCCTCTTCGCCTCCGGCGAGGTCGCGGCCGCGACCCGGCGCCCCCGGATCTGGCCAGCCGGCGGCCACGGCGGCCCTCCACCGGGGTATGGTGGTCACGGTGGTGGCTACGGCGCTGGTCACGGTGGTGGCTACTTGCCGGTGGTCACGCGGGCGGCCTCTGGCCCGGCCCTCGGCGGTCACGGTGGTGGCCAAAACGGTGGCAACGCGGTGGTCGCAACAACCGCCGCCGCAAGAACAAACGGCGGCGCTCAAGGCGGGCGGGTGCCGGCCAGGGCGATTACCGGCCTGGACCTCCTCCACCGCACGGCGCCCGTCCCCAACCCCGGGCGGCACTCTCCAGCTCGGCGCATCCGTCGGCGGCTCGGGGCGGCGCAACTCGACCGCCCGGCGCGGTTTCGGCAGCCCCGGCTGCATTCCGCGCTGCCGGCGCGCCGCGGCCCCGCCGTGTCGCCCCGGTGCCCTACCTGCAACCGCCGCGGGACACTCGGCGCCCCTCCTGGCTTTGGCTATGGGGGTGTGCCCTCTACGCCGACGCGCCGCGGCAAGCTCCATGGACTCCTATGGCTGGCGGGTCGTGGAATCAAGGCTCGTTGATCGACAATTTCAGCACCATGTCGCTCAACGTGCCTCCTCCTGGCCGAGTGGTACCTCGACTTGGGGCCGGCTCCCACATGTCCAACACATTTGGTATACTCACCTCCTCCTCTCCACCCTCCTATCCTTCATCTATCATTGTCGGTAGCGGGCGACTCTTCTGTTACATCCGTCGGGTCTACCTCTTTTTATCCGCGCCGTCGGTCACTAGTTCTTTCTAATGTTCTCGTTGCTCACGGCATTTTTAAGAATTTGATTTCCGTTCGCCGCTTTACCATTGACAACAATTGTTCCATCGAGTTTGACCCGTTCGGTCTTTACGTGAAGGATCTTCAAACCGGGAGCGTGATCGCCAGTGCAATAGTTCGGGTGATCTTTACCCGTTCTTCGCACCCACCCCACCACCCGGCTTTGCCCCTCGCGACCACTGCCGCCACCTCCACCCTATGGCATCGTCGTCTCGGTCACCTAGGGGCTGATGCTTTGTCCAAGCTTCTTAGTTCCAAAGTCATTTCATGTAATAAGAACACCACTGAACACTTGTGTCATGCTTGTCGATTAGGTCGTCATGTACGCCTACCTTTTAGCTTGTCTACCCGGTCGTGCGACTAAACCATTTGATCTTGTTCATTGTGACCTTTGGACATCTCCTATTCTTAGTGCATCGGGGTATAAATATTATCTTGTTATTCGGATGATTGCACTCACTATACTGGACATTTCCTCTCCGTCTCAAGTCGAGGCGTTTGAGACGCTGTCAAATTTTTTCGCCTATGCACACACACAGTTTGGCGCCTCCATCAAGGCCGTCCAGTGCGACAATGGTCGTGAGTTTGATCACTCCTCGGCCCACACGTTCTTCCTCACTCATGGCGCCCTTCTCCGTATGTCGTGTCCTTACACTTCGCAAAGAAAAAGCGGTCGTGCCGGCGCATTCTTCGAACGATAAATAATATTGTTCGCTCTCTCCTATTCGAGGCTAGCCTTCCACGCCTCTTTGGGGCTGACACCCTTCACACGGCTACATATCTTCTCAACCGTCACCCCACAAAAACTTTGGCCGGCCGTACACCATATCTCGCGCTCCATGGCACGCCCCCACCTATGATCATCTCCGCGTGTTCGGATGTGCTTGTTATCCTAACTTGTCATCCACCGCCTCCCACAAACTCTCGCCTCGCTCCACACTATGTGTCTTCCTTGGTTATTCAGCGGATCACAAAGGTTATCGATTACTGGACCTCCATTCTAATAGAATTATTGTGTCCCCGCCATGTCGTGTTTGATGAATCATCTTTTCCATTCGCCGACATGTCCACAACTCCCATCGATCCCGGCACTCTAACCTTCTTGAGCGATGATGACTCCACCACTTTGCCCATTGGGCCTAGTGCTGTTCTGCCGAGTCCTTGGACGCCGCTGCCCCCCCTCCCGTCCCCGTGTTGCTGCCCATGTTGACACGCCGTCGCGGGTTCTTTGCCAGCGGCGCGCCACCCGCAGGCGACTTCGACCTCGGCGCTGCCGCTGCCCTGCGGACTCGCTGTCCCAGGGGACGCCGCCCGATGGCGCCACCAATACCGCTGCCCCTGCTACCCGGGTTCTTTGCCCGGTACATGGCGCGCGGTCTCCACCGCCCGGTCGCCGTCCCACCGTTGTCAACACCCGCGGCATGCGCCGCGCGGGGAAAGTCGGGTTCATTCAGCCGGTCGGCCGGCTGAACCTCGATCTTGCTGCCCTCTCTCCGTTCTTGGCATCCGTTCGGTCAGCTCTTGTCGACCAGACTGGCGTGCGCCATGCGATCGAGTTCGATGCTCTCAAGGCCAATGACACATGGACCTTGGTGCCTCGTCCTCCTGGCGTCAACATTGTCAGCGGTAAATGGGTTTTTCGACACAAATTTCTGTCGGATGGTTCTCTTGACCGTTACAAGGCCTATTGGGTTTAGCGTGGCTTTACTCAACGTCACGGCATTGATTATGATGAGACCTTCAGCCGGTTGTGAAGCACGCCCACGGTTAAATGCGGTTCTCGGCTTGGCTCTCTCGGTCTTGGCCTATGCATCGGCTTGACGTCAAGAATGCCTTTCTTCCGCGGTCACGGCAGAGACGGTTTATTGTGCTTTCGACCATCCGGTTTTGTTGACCCATCAAGCCACGATCATGTCTGCCGCCTCAACCGATCACTCTATGGGCTCAAGCGGCGCGCGGCGCTGGCACACTCGGTTTGCCTCCTTCCTCACTTCGATTGGATTTGTTGAGTCGAAGTCAGATGCCTCCCTCTTCACCTATCACCGTGGCAGTGAAGTGGCTTATCTCCTCCTATATGTTGATGATATTGTGCTCACAGCTTCGTCACAGAGTCTTCTTCACAGGATTATTTCAGCTCTCCGTCAGGAATTCTCTATGACTGATATGGGTCCGCTTCATCATTTTCTGGGGATTTCAGTTGAGCGCCGTGGTGATGGTTTGTTTCTCTCTCAGCGACAGTATCTCTTGGACATTCTAGATAGGGCGGGCATGCGTGACTGCAAGCCGTGCTCCACCCCCGTGGAGACCCACTCCAAGTTGTCAGCTGACGGTACGCCTGTGACAGATCCTACTCACTATCGTAGCATTGCTGGAGCCTTGCAGTACCTCACTTTCACTCGTCCAGACATTGCATTCGCTGTTCAGCAAGTGTGCCTGTTTATGCATGACCCCGAGAGAGCCTCACTTCACTGCTATGAAGCGGATCGCCGGTACTTGCGGGGGCAGCCACGATCTCGGCCTTCATCTCTCCCGAGTGCACATCTTGACCTCACGGTGTACTCGATGCGGACCTAGGCGGGATGTCCAGGACACTCGCCGCTCCCACCTCTGGGTATCTTTGTCTTCCTTGGTGACAACCTTGTTTCTTGGTCTTCCAAGCGTCGAACAACAGTGTGTCCGTCGAGTCTTGGCGGCGGAGTATCGAGGCGTGGCAAATGGTGTTGCGAAGCTTGTTGGCTGCGGCGACTTCTTGAGTGACCGCTGTCCCCCTCTGGCCGAGCTACCATTGTTTATTGTGACAACGTCGGTGCCGTCTACCTCTCCACCAACCCGATTCAGCACCGGCGCACAAACATGTGGAGATTGACCTACACCGTTCGTGGCGCGTAGCCCTTGGAGAAGTTCGTGTGTTGCATGTTCCTACCTCTTCGCAATACGCTGATATCTTCACCAAAGGGCTACCGACGTCGTGTTCTGAGTTTAGGTCGATCTTAATGTTCGCGGTGCTCCCGATTCCCGGCGTGGGGGTGTGTTAGAGTGTAAACGTGTGGCCCATGGGCCTGCCCTAGTGGCTCCCCTAATGGCCTATATGTACTTAACTCTTGTCACTATTGATGGTTAATCTAAGTATTACCAAACCCTAATACTCTCTCACTATATATTCCATCAACCTTATCTCATTTGCTTATAAATTCCATCAACCTAATCTGTTTGTACATGGTACAAAACTAAATTTTATATTTGAACTATAGTTGACTGATACATATATGTCGCCTTTGCCAATGGCACTTACAAATCTGTTGGGAAATACACGCTAGATCTTTTAATTTATCTTGAGCACGACCAACAATTGAAGATGTTATTTTCCTAGTATATAAAACTCCCATCCCTACCACTCATATACAAATTTCAAAGGTATGCTCATGTTCACTACCACCGCAGGAATTTCCATAGAAACACTTGGGTTGTCGATCGTTTCTTAGTCTTAGAAGCATAGTCGGTGCAACATTCTCGATTTGGTGCGGCGTCCAGTGTTGATGCTCACTAACTCATATTTTTATGCATCAACCATTCATGGAAAAGAACTAAAATAAAATTAGATAACCTTATTAGGGTTTTCTACTAATGAATTCCATGAGTTTTGGTAAAGTTGTGATTTGCGGGGACTTAACGAAAATCAGCGAGAAATGGCGTGGCATACGACCAGCGTAGCATAGCGCAATCCAACTCGAAACAAGTCCGAAAGGCTACGGATCTCTCGGCGTGAACTAACCGGAACCAAGAAATACATTATCTAGAAGACTCCAGAAGGCACGCGGCGATTGACGGGACCCGGGGGAGACCCCCCGGGCGATCGGCCCAACTATTAGGCCGATCGGCCCCCCACCCCCGTCTCCGGCTCAAAACCGAACGTTCCTCAACCGCCTCCAAGACTCGATCTAAACCGGTTGATTTGAGTCGGTTTGATCCGAGGGCGACGAAAGAAGTGCGGGATTGATTCAAGGTTAATACCACATCGCTTTGTTGAAGTAGAAGAGACAGAGGAAGACCGATATATAAACACCCAAGACCCCTCAAGCCAAGACAAGTCCAAGTTTGATCTAAAGCTTCACGTTCAATAAGAAGTAGATCAAGGAAGAGCCAAGACAGGGAACAAGAAGAGGAGACACCACGAGATAGGATAGCTAATTCATAGCTCTTTGAGCCTAGATTAGATAGAAAGTCGGGTTTAGAGAAGAGAGAGTGTATGCTCGGTTCGGATCGATAAGTTACACTATGGATCAATATAATTATTGCTTTCATACACCTTCGTGCTATTTAATTATTATGCATACAATTAGTTTACTTACACTTTATTCTAGTCATAGCATATTTGATATAGTCATTATTCATGGTAATTCGAAGTACTTATTCGTAGAGCTCCTAGTATATTACAGTTTGTATGCTAGGTAATAGAGAGTATGTAAGCATGGTGCTTAGATATAATTTATTTGCTTGATTCACCTTATATGCTTGGGGTCGTGTGGTAGATCGTAGTGGTGACAAACTATTGAGTCCTTTGCAATCCTCCCCCAGTGTATAAGACTAGTCGATAATGATTCTTGGGATGATCTTGTTTCGTTCTTGATTTTCTTAAGTAATCTTCGAGGTACACATTTTTTTATTTATGGTTTTGATTTATATATGATCTTATGCTATGCACATTTATTTCCACTTCGTAAATTCTTTGTATGCTACATAAGAACTGTCCCGTCTGTCATAAATCAATCTAATCTAACTAGGAATTAATCTTATCCTATTGTTCACCACGTGCACCTCACCTGTCTTATATACCTTATCATTATTATCTTTTATTGGCTCACCCCGTTTAAGTAAATGCTAAACCACGAATCTCATTAGTCTTCTATCACTGTCCTTAATCAAATGAATTGTTAATCTTATCTTCCTCGTGGATTCGATATTTAAAACCCTCCCGGGTGAA
Source organism: Hyparrhenia diplandra (assembly GCA_015847255.1). NCBI lineage: Eukaryota > Viridiplantae > Streptophyta > Magnoliopsida > Poales > Poaceae > Hyparrhenia > Hyparrhenia diplandra. Next base: position 62,419 of record JADLZK010000683.1, on the reverse strand, counting down.
ATGCTCCTTTGGATATCCGTGCGCTTGCGGATCTATTTCTCTGTAAGTTAACAAATACCAACAAGCATTTAAAGGCGCCGTTGCTTGGAAGATTTAGATAACTTTTCTTTTTGATTATTGATAGATGAATTCTAAGTGTGGATTTGCTACTTAGCATCCACCTAAACAGATTTACCCGTTTATTGTCTTTTTCCATCTTACTTGCGGGGTATTAACGAGGTTAGGCGTGATTCACTATACTTCATCATCCGAATCAAGTCAACCAGGCAACACCAAGTTCTGAAGCCATGCACGAAAAAGGCGTTGCGAGAGTTCTCTGCTCCAAACATCGAGAACATTCGCCTTTGGACCTACACTTCAAATCAATCATGAGTTCGAGCTCAAGGCAAGCCTCATCAACATGGTGCAAGCTAACCCGTTTGAAGGAAAGAGCACATGAAGATGCAAGCACTCATCTCCGGACTTTCATGGAGATAGGCGCCACCATCAATATCAAGAACATTCCCAAGGACATGATCCTGCTCCGTTTATTCCCTTTCTCACTATCGGGGAAGAGCGAGGCAATGGTTCTACTCCGGTGAACAAAAGATAGACACATGGGAGAAATGTTCAACCACATTCTTATCAAAATTTTTTCCCCATAGGCAAAACCAATGCCTTACGTGGAAAAATTACCAACTTTCGGCGACAAAAGGGAGAATCTATTCCAGAGGCATGGGAACGTTTTCAAGAATACATATCAGATTGCCCTCACCATGGAATGGAAGAATGGATGCTCTTACAAGGATTCTACCATGGACTAATTCAAAAACCAAGAGAGCATCTAGACGCCCTTGCTTTGGAGGATCATTCTTATCACTCACACCGGGGAAAGCCAACATACTTATGTGTAAGATATCGAGAAAATCAAGGCTGGACCACGAAGAACACCACCATCTTGTCATCAAAGTGAAGAAATAGAAGAAGAACAAGAAGACTTGAAGGCGGTATCAAGCGGGATGGACGTGCTACTAAATTGGCTTGAGGAGCGAGCCAACTACAAGAAAGGGATCGACAAGCTTTACAAGACTACATGAGCGCTTCAAGAAGTTCAAGCTTGGTGGTTCACGAATCAGCACCAACCCAAAAAGAAGACCACGCAATCACGACCAACTTTACGCGGGTAAGTATTCGGGTAATAACTTTAATTCGGGTAATAAATTCAAGCAACCTTCTTTACGAGAATTAATTGAAGAGCAAGTTAAAATTAATGATAATTTCTCTAAGAAGTTAGTTGCTAATGATAAAATTCTAGAAGATATAAATGCTAAAATGGATAACTTTTTCGCTATGATAAAAGAGCAAGTTGCTTTTAATATCAAACTAGAATCAAAATTATCAAAATTGTCTCTTGCTATGCTGTTTTCACTAATCATGAGCAGGTACATAACATCCGAACGAGAGGTGGTAAGCAAACTACCGATCCACCATACCCGGCGAGGGCTTGAAGACCTTCGGCTAGGAAACCCTCACGGCACCTGCAGCCTTTGCACAACCCGTAGTACCGGCCAACATTCGAAGACAAGGATGATGGCGTAGAAGAAGTTGTGCGCCAAGAACCCGTGGGACAAGACTTTCATGACACCAACTTCCTACCATATCCAAGAAGAATAAGAAGACCTCAAGTTGATGATCAATTCGGCAAATTCATAGAGGTAATCCGAAACTTTATATTAATGTACCTCTTCTAGATGCCATGCGGGTCCCTACATACGCCAAGTACATTAGAGATATCTTAAACAAGAAGAGACCACTACCAACCACGGAGATCATCAAGCTAACGAGAAGAGTGTAGTGCGGCAATCCTAAACACATTACTCATCAAGAAAAAGGATCGGGGATGCCCCACTATAGAGTGCTCAATCGGAGATCAATATTTCAACAACGCACTCTGTGATCTTGGAGCAAGTTTCGTGTGATGCCCAAGGTTGTCTTCGACAAGCTCAAGCACCCTACCTTGGTTCCAACATCAATGTGTCTACAATTAGCAGATCAATCAGTTAAGCTACCCGTTAGGAATCGGCTGAGAATGTTCCAATGAGGATCCGGGAGTTCTTTGTGCCCGGTCGACTTCGTTATCTTGGACATGCACCAGACTCCGGTCTCACTCATCCTCGGACGACCATTCCTGAGCACCGCCAAACGCTAACATCAACGTCGGTCTTGGAGAGATCACCTTTGAGATCAATGGAAAGGAGGAGAAGTTCGCCTTCAAACCCGGACGAGAACTTCGCCACCAATACGAACATGATCGATCAAGAGAAGACGATGCCGACGAACCATCCTCTCCGATGGAGGATGCAACGGAGGATTAGAAGATTGGAAGGTCCCCGTTCAAGGACCTTAACTACGGACCCTCGCCGTCGGGTAATTCGGTAAAAATTTAAAAATCCAAAAATATTTTATTCTTTGCATTTATCTTACGCAATTTAAATTCCTGCACTTTTACATTCACCATAAAAAGAAAAATTACGCCCCATGATTAATAATTTATACGGAGTAAAGCCCGTTTAATTACTTTTACGTGGTGGCATAAAAATAATTTTACTTACTTTGCTACTTTACTTCTTTCATTTTTATTCAGAAAAATACAAAAAAATATTACAACCTTACAAGTGGGACCCATATGTCATAGGGACAAAACATCAAATCATCACTTTCTTTATTCCCTTTTCTCCTCCACCATCCAATTTCCACCAAATACTTCCACTTGACCTAACATAAACTATTCTAGCGTGGAATTTCAGCAAATAATAGATGGTGGAGAGGGGCACCGAAGGGGCCCACTTGTGGGGCCGACCGGCCCAATAATCGGCCGATCGGCCCCCCTCTGGCCTATAAATAGAGCCGCCAGACCTTCTTCTCTTCTCATCCCAAGCAACTAGAAATTCTGGGTTTCCAAAGAGAGAAGAAGAAGAACGCCTTGAGCAGATTAGGAAAGAATTAGAGGAGAGAAAAACTTAGAAGAAAAAATCCTTTAGAAATCCTCTCGCCAAAATCCCAGAAAATGTCGTCCTTGCTTGGAAGGCTTCGCCGGTCACGCTCAAACTCTCGGGCTGGTTCCGAGCAATCAATGAGCACCGACACAAGAGCAACGCCATCACCTCTAGCTTCTCCGTCTCCAATGCCTTCACCAAGCCAAGGTAAAACTCTGACCTTAGACGTACACCTTCATTTGCAAGCAGGAGAAGAAAGGAGTAGGTATAATAAACTTAAGAACAGAGATTTCTCACTTACTCCTATGCTAGATAATACATTCATGGACCGTATAGGAATTTTACCAGAATTCAATACTATTTTTCAAATTCTGGGATGGTCTTCTTTCTACGACACCTCTGAGAGGGGGTGCCGGCTTCTCACATTAGAATTTTTGTGCACACTAAATTACACTGAGGATGGTACCGGAGTGACCTTTCGGTTATTCTGGCAGACTTACACGATGACATGGAGACAACTCAGTGCTGCACTAGGTTTTGAGTCAAGCTGCCCCATAAATGTAACCTCCACCTTAAGCGACTTCAACGGGGGAAGTATTCTGGGAAAAATCACTTTGGGAAGGGTATGTTCCACCGACCTCGCACAAATGACATCCACCTTCCAACACTAAGATATTTACACAAATGGATGGCCCTTGTCCTTTTCCCACGAAAGGACAATATCACCGTATCTGACATCGGGCGGCATTCCTATATGCATTTGTTAGAAGGACATCCGTTTCACCTGTTATGTCACTAGTAGACCATTGGCTATCACTCCCCAACTTAGTTGGAGAGATAAGCTGCACTTCATTAATCACTCGTATAGCCAATGATCTAGGCCTGCTGGGAGATGACACAACCATCACGTACATAACCACTCCACGAGACATCATAGGGTATGCGACTATTTCCGGCGGGGGCCGTTGGGTAAGAAAAGACCGAGAACAATATTACTACCTTCATAACAACAATGCAATCCGTTACCTAACCCGGGATTAGGCATATACTACGTGCAATCTTTCTTGATATATCTGCGAGCACGGCCGGTCCAACGTCGACCATCCACGTCAAGCGAGCTTCAACATCCCAATACGGAGGAGGCGACCAAACTCCGGAGGGTGCAGCGTACCAAGCATACGAGGGCTTCGTGCCACCACATCCACGTCGCGCCTACCGGGAGGACCCGCCCACCACGAGAAATGCCGGAAGATAGTCATGCTTGCATTTATGCCGGCCCGTCATTCTTTTTGCGGGTTACGAGTACCGCGATCGGCAATATCCCGCGGGGTATGCCGCGACAATATCGCACCCTAATCAACACTTTCGAACGCCCACTCCGACATCTTGTACAATCGGCAAGAGTGGATGCGCAAAAGGGGAGAGCGGTGGGCGACATCCGGGACGCGGTGGAGACCAACACTGAGCAATTTGGAGAGACTTTTCGGCCGAATGAGACATAGGTAAGTGCATCAAGCGGCTTGGGGGGAGTGGTCCCCGTTAAAACCACAGGTGAGGGGAAACCCCACAAACCAACAAACCGTCGGACCCTTGGGGAAGGAGTGCCCCCAAGGTAAGTATCTATCTACCTATTTATCTATTTATCTATATTACTATGGTTTTAATTATTTAGCTATATATTTATTTGAGTCTGTCTATTTAGCTAGTATAAATAATATTTGGTTTTTAATATATATATAGGCGTGCTTAAAAAAAAAAAATGAGAATAATAATTATATTGATACGTGAATTATGCTATAAGAACATGATAGATGTTGTTCCTCCTGTGATCAATGCCTAGTCTACCATATTTATTTCTCCCAACATGGATATAATTGTTAAGATTCTAAAACATGCTTTGAACTTGAGTTACGTGGGAGTATGATCTTAAATTTCAAGTCTAGGCAATTGGCCGATATGATATGATAAAAGTTGAGCTACCATCTATCTTGTTCATATGTGACACTTAAATTACGGAGTATTAATCTTTGAATTTTTAAATGAGTTTCTGTATGACATAAGCCTGATAATATGAAATAAATGCCTTGTTGAAAATATGCTAAAATTGCTTACATTATATATCTCTCTATGCTTTCAAGAGACTTGGGCATGACAAGCAAAAATAAAATAAAAAGAAAAAATATATATATGAGAGAAAAGTGAGATGAGAAAGAGGGAGAGAAATGAACAAGTGTTCTACTAGGCGAGAAGGGCCCTACCTCCCTAATAAAAGAGATGAAAAATGAACAAATGTTCGGAGCGAGTAGAGCTCACATCTCGAAAAAAAGAAAAAAGAAAAGGAGAGAGAAGAATGTGACAAAAGTCAATACGAGTGAGAAGAGCTCACCTCTCCAATTAAGTTGTCATGTAACCCGAGGTTCTTTAAAATTCATTGCCATAAAGAGATATATTTTTCGAAACAAAAGAAGCAAAGAAAAGGGCTAAGAAATTAAATGTTCACTATTAATTGTTGTCATACGGGAATACTACGTGCTTTCACTTTATAATCTTTTGTAAAACTCGGGGTTATAGTGAAACCACGAACTTGAGACATGGTGTTTGACTTAATTGTTCTATCTTTCAATAGTCCAAGATTCATGATGATAAAAACCCCATGCTCTCAAGTAAATATAAGCAAGTTTATGATTCTAAATTTTTCATCCTATCTTGGTCGAGATTTGATTTGGTAACACACCGAGTCTTGCTAGGGACTAGCAAGAGGTAAGCTTGGGGAGTTTGTTGATGCTCACTAACTCATATTTTTATGCATCAACCATTCATGGAAAAGAACTAAAATAAAATTAGATAACCTTATTAGGGTTTTCTACTAATGAATTCCATGAGTTTTGGTAAAGTTGTGATTTGCGGGGACTTAACGTAAAATCGGCGAAAATGACGTGGCATACGACCAACGTAACATAGCGCAATCCAACTCGAAACAAGTCCGAAAAGGCTACGGATCTCTCCCGCGTGAACTAACTTCGGAACCAAGAAATACATTATCTAGAAGACTCCGGAAGGCACGACGATTGACGGGACCCGGAGGGGAGACCCCCGGCCGATCGGCCCAACTATTAGGCGATCGGCCCCCCAAACCGCCGTCTCAGCTCCGCTTACGGAACGTTCCTCAACCGCCTCCAAGACTCGATCTAAACCGGTTGATTTGAGTCGGTTTGATCCGAGGGCTTACGAAAGAAGTGCGGGATTGATTCAAGGTTAATACCACATCGCTTTGTTGAAGTAGAAGAGACAGAGGAAGACCGATATATAAACAGCCCAAGACCCCTCAAGCCAAGACAAGTCCAAGTTTGATCTAAAGCTTCACGTTCAATAAGAAGTAGATCAAGGAAGAGCCAAGACAGGGAACAAGAAGAGGAGACACCACGAGATAGGATAGCTAATTCATAGCTCTTTGAGCCTAGATTAGATAGAAAGTCGGGGTTTAGAGAAGAGAGAGTGTATGCTCCGGTTACGGATCGATAAGTTACACTATGGATCAATATAATTATTGCTTTCATACACCTTCGTGCTATTTAATTATTATGCATACAATTAGTTTACTTACACTTTATTCTAGTCATAGCATATTTGATATAGTCATTATTCATGGTAATTCAAGTACTTATTCGTAGAGCTCCTAGTATATTACAGTGTATGCTAGGTAATAGAGAGTATGTAAGCATGGTGCTTAGATATAATTTATTTGCGGATTCACCTTATATGCCGGGTCGTGTGGTAGATCGTAGTGGTGACAAACACTATTGAGTCCTTTGCAATCCTCCCCCGTGTATAAGACTAGTCGATAATGATTCTTGGGATGATCTTGTTTCGTTCTTGATTTTCTTAAGTAATCTTCGGGTACACATTTTTATTTATGGTTTTGATTTATATATGATCTTATGCTATGCCTGTTTATTTCCACTTCGTAAATTCTTTGTATGCTACATAAGAACTGTCCCGTCTGTCATAAATCCAATCCTAATCTAACTAGGAATTAATCTTATCCTATTGTTCACCACGTGCACCTCACCGTCTTATATACCTTATCATTATTATCTTTTATTGGCTCACCCCGTTTAAGTAAATGCTAAACCATCGAATCTCATTAGTCTTCTATCACCGTCCTTAATCAAATGAATTGTTAATCTTATCTTCCTCGTGGATTCGATATTTAAAACCCTCCCGGGTGAAATGCTCACTTTGGATATCCGTGCGCTTGCGGATCTATTTCTCTGTAAGTTAACAAATACCAACACCCGGCGTCCTAAATCTATTGGTTGTTGTTGACACGAAACTAGGGCTTCACACCAACACACCGGGAGGGCCTTAGACGCCCACGAAGGCCGCGATCGACCTTAAAGCGGCCGAACACCGCGGCGTGGCCGCCCTAACCGATCTAGGGATCGGTAGGGGTGACGTAGAGCTCGGTGACGGCCGGAAGAACCTCGAACGCACCTCGGGAAGACCCGGTCGGGAGGACGCGCGCGAGGGGTGCTCTAGGACCAGCGTGGCCGCCTAGAACGCCGACGAAGAACGCGGAGTTCGCCGCCCGAACAATGCGGGATAGAGAGGTTGAGAGAAGAAGATGACCTACAAACGGGACAGGAGGTAGATTGATTGTCGATTGGATGTAGATAGGATCAAATCGGCCATGAACATCTTTATTATATAGAGGAGGGTGATCTTATCCTTTTAGGAAACCGTCCTTGGACGTTTCCAAGCCTCAAAATCCGACCCAAACACGATTAGTAAAGAAATCGGTTCGGGATTGTACGGACACGGTCCGTCGCATGGTGACCGGACGCTACATTTGGGCCGACCGGACGCTCCGGTCATAGCTTCCGTTCGAAATTCCAGAGAGCCCAACCGGATGCATGACCGGACGCTCCGGTCATAGCTTCCGGTCAAAATTCCGAAGAGCCCGAAATAGCATCGAAGGCATCGCGATGACCGGACGCCGCGACCGGATCCATGACCGGACTCATGCCAGCGTCCGGTCGATTCCAGAAATGCATGTTTAGTCTCCTCCACCAGATTTTCCAAGCCATGCATGTTTAGCTATATTTAGGACATCTTTTGACACGCATTCTTCATATAAAATAATGTCGTCCATGCATCCATTCTTTCTCTCACATTTTTCCCTTCTAAAAATAGCATGGTACTATTTTGAGTGTCAACATACGCCCCCTGTTTTCAGGTGAGATATGCACGAACCTGAAAACAAAACAAAGAAAAACCAAACAACACGAATGCCCATCGTATCGGTTGTCCGGTAGCTAAGGGCGATACTATGTATCGGCCATTTTTGTTCTAAGGGCGATGCATGCATCGGCCATTGTTTGGAGAGCACTAGGCCTCTTGCCAAACACTAGGGAAATATTTTTTCAAATACCTCCCGTTAATCGCCTTTGCTTGGCGTTCTCCACTTGTTGACTCAAGCACATAGGAATTCCCAAATATCACCTTGACCACTTTGAAAGGGCCCTTCCAATTGGGTGACCACTTGCCAAATTGATTGCTCTTCGACCCTATCGGTAATATAGTTTGCCAAACTAAATCACCGATTTGGAACGATTTGCTCTTGACTTTCTTGTTGTAGGCTCTTGCAACATGGGCTTTGTCTTTCTCAATCTCCTTTAGAGCTTGTATTCGCTTGTCGGTTACTTCATCGATATTGTCCATCATCAAATCATGATACATAGTAGGAGATAGATCATTTTGTTTAGCAAATCTATATGCATCCAAATTTACCTCAACGGGTAACACCGACTCTTGACCATACACCAACTCCTAAGGAGTAACTTTAGTTGCACCGTGCCTCGATATGCGATGAGCCCACAAAGCTTCCGACAAGATCTCATGCCACCTTCTTGGATGTTCTTCTATTTTCTTCTTAATAAGCTTGATCAAAGTTTTGTTAGTTGATTCCGCTTGACCATTGGCTTGAGCATAATATGGAGATGAATTGAGCATCTTGATCTTATATGATTCGGCAAAATCCTTGACCTCTTTCGCCATAAATGATGTTCTTGATCCGTAGTTAATGTCCGAGGAATGCCGAATCTATGAATGATGTGCTCAGATTATGAACTCAATTACCTCCTTGTGTGTCATGTTCTTCAATGGAACTGCTTCCGACCATTTAGTGAAGTAGTCGGTAGCAACCAAGATGAACTTATGCCCCTTCGAAGATGGAGGATGAATCGTCCAATGAAATCAAGCCCCAACCACGGAAAGGCCACGGTTTGATGATAGGATGAAGCATAGCAGCCGGCACTAGCTGAATATTTCCAAACCGCCGACACTCTTCACAACCTCTGTAGTAACGAAAGCAATCGGCCATCATAGTAGGCCAATAGAAACCAGCCCGTCTCAACAACTACTTCATCTTCGGAGCCGATTGATGCGTACCACAAATGCCTTCATGAACTTCTCCCATTGCCACTCGTGCTTGATCAGCCCCTAGACACTTTAGCAACAAGTCTTCGGCAAATCCTCCTATAAAGCTCACCATTATGCAATGTGTACTTGAAAGCAAGCCGCGAATATTCTTGTCAACTTTAGCACTAGGATCCTACAAAAAAGACAAGAGAGGAGTTCTCCAATCCTCTAAATCGGTGCTACCATTGTCCAAAAAAGAAATAGACCGATTTAAAAAGAACTTTACATTGCTGTCCCAAATCATTAGTAACATCGGTTTGTCCAATTAACTTTGGTTGAACCGAATTTTTACTAGAATCAAACAAGCAAACTTTCATGCATCGGCAATTGTTGTAAATGAAAGCAATTATCTCTTACCTCAAAGCCGGATGCACGTTGAGCAAGCAAGTTTGCTCTTTGCACGTACTTCACATGCAATTGATCACCTTCCTTGATATAACCGGAAGCACATTGAGCATAGAAATTGGCCTTATGATTCTTTTCTCTTGGAATATGCCGAATCTTAAATTCGGCAAATTTACCAATTAAATCAAGGCACATATCGAGGCGAGCACGTAGTGATCCATCCAAACATTGACATTCACCGAAACTTGTTGCACCACAAGTAATGAATCACCAAATGCTTCAACATGTTCAACCCCCATAGCTTCTAACATGATCAACCCGAATAACAGCTTCATATTCGGTTTGATTATTAGTACATGGAAACTCCAACCGGCTTGACATAGGAAATTCAGTACCACAAGAATTAACAAGAACAATTCCAACTCCGGCACCGTCCTTGCAAACCGATCCATCAAAATATAACCGCCATGGGGTAGAAGTGACATAATTCACCTCATAATCAAGATTAATACCATGCTCAACAATAAAATCAGCAAGAACTTGACCCTTTAAAATTCTCAATGGTTCAAAAGTCAAGTCATATTCAATTAAAGCGTATGCCCATTTGCCTACCCTTCCAGAAAGGATTGGCCGAAACAACATATGTTTGATTACATCGGCCTGGCATGCTACCACACACGTGCTTGACAAAAGATAATGTCTCATCTTGGAACAAGCAAAATATGGTGATAAGCACAATTTCTCAATATGGGCATACCTTGTCTCGGGATCAAGAAGACAACGACCAAGATAAGCAACAACATACTCCTTTCCTTCATCTTCTTGAGTAAGAACAGCCCCAATCACCTTCTCTTCGGCGATATACAATCGGAAAGGTACACCCCTTCTAGGCGTGCGAAGAACAGTGGTGAAGACAAATATTCCTTTATCTTGTCAAATGCATATTGTTGGTTTGCCCCCCTGGCAAAATCAGCTCCATTCTTCAACTTAAGTATGGGGGTGAAAGGAATAATCTTCCCGGACAAGTTAGCAATAAATCTTCTCAAGTAGTTCACTTTACCTAGGAATTTTTGCAAATCCTTTTTACATTGAGGTGCTTGAACTGCCTTGATCTTCTCTATCCTCTTGGGATCAATCTCTATGCCTTTATCATGAATAATAAACCCAAGAAACTTTCCAGCTGACACTCCAAAGGCACATTTGAGTGGATTCATCTTCAAACCATAATGGCGCATCCTCTCAAAAGCAAGACGTAAATCGGCTAAATGAGGATCATGTGAAGCCGATTTAATTACCACATCATCAATATACACCTCCATAATCACACCAATGAGATCATGAAAGATAAGATTCATAGCACGTTGATAGGTGGCGCATGCATTCTTGAGGCCAAAAGTCATAACAATCCACTCAAACAAACCAACAAATCCAGGACAAATAAAAGCAGTCTTGGAGGTATCTTCTTCACCATAAATATTTGATTATATCCAAAGATTACCATCAAGAAAACTAATAACCTTGTGCCCCGAAGCATCATTGATTAACATGTCGGCAATAGGCATAGGATACTCATCTTTGGGAGTGTCTCTATTTAAATCTCTGAAATCAATGCACACTCTAATCTTCCGGTGTCCTTCTTCTCAACCGGCACAATGTTAGAGACCCACTCAAGCATACCCGCATGGACGGATAAAATCTGCCTTAAGCAACCGATCAATCTCCTCCTTTATTCGGTCATTAATGGCTGAATTGAAGCGTCTTGGCGGTTGCTTGTATGGCCTAAATCCCTTTTTGATGGGAAGCCGATGCTCAACAAGATTACGGCTTAACCCGGGCATCTCCATGTAGTCCCATGCAAAACAATCAACATACTCCTTGAGAAGCGTGATTAATTTAGCTTTATAATCGGCATCAAGTTTTGGTTCACAAATGTCGGCCTTGGCACCGAACCATCCCCAATGTCAACTTGTTCCAAAGGGTCGGTGACGTGAAACCTTGGCCCAACTTATTGAGCTCATCAAAGTCATCGATAGCTTCACAAGAATCGGTCTTTTTCAAATCCGATAGTGTTCAAGTCTATGCTTTAACCATTGAAGTTTGTCTTCCATTAAGAAACAATGTTTACAATATAATATTGAGCCGATTATCCGTCGGCTTCAATGTTACAGGCACAAATCCATGCTCATCATAACTAATGTACTGATAGTTGGATAAGTCTCTACCCGAAAGACAAGCAAACCCAGAGCTCTCAAGCGAGGCATCGGTTGTGGAGATCTCAACCGAATTATCCGCATGAACAATCTCTATGGCATCTCCCACCCATTGGATGAGGAATTGGTGCAAACTAGAAGGAACACAAGGATTGGCATGAATCCAATCACGACCAAGGATAAGATCATAGCTACCTTCTACATTGGCGATGAAGAAAGCCGTAGCCATGGTCTTGCTACCAACGGTTAACTCAACGTTGGCGATGCCCTTTGAAGGAATCGGCGTGCCTCCTCCTACACCGGTGATGGTCATGTTGGTTTGAATTAGCTCCTCCTCTTTGCCACCAAGCTTCTTGAATAATGAATAGGGCAAAAGATTGACAATTGCGCCACTATCCACTAACATCTTTCGGACTGGTTTCCCATTAATATGTCCGCTCACATGCAATGGCTTGAGGTGTCTGACGGGCACGGCAGGCTTCTTGAAGATAGCATCTTGCACCCAAAAGGCAAACTCCGCAGCAGCAACCTCATCTTCTCCATGCCCGATCACATAATAATCGGTAGAGAGAAAGATGGTGTTCACCTCAGCGTGTGGCGGTGAAGGCTCATAATCCACCAACTCTTCATCCTCAACTGGCATTTCAATGCCAACCATGGCGGAGACGGCGGCAGCAAAATCTTCAGGCGCACCTACGGACACATCAGAAACAAGAGAATTCGGTTCAACCAACTCGGAAGTCGGTAAATCCGAAATTTGGGCCATAACAACCCCGTCAACCGTCTCGGTTGAGTTATCAATTTGCTCACTTAATTTGGCTGTCCCATCCGCTAGAAGTGCTAAAAGATCAACTTTTGACTCGGGCACCTCTTCCACAAGGCTTGGGTGGCGGCTCACGCACTATGACCGACTTAACCGATTTATCAATCGGTTGAGACGTCCTCTTGGCGGCGGCGATTATCTCGGCCTCTTTATTCTTGATCTCTTGCACAATTTCTGGCAAGATCGGCCCTTCACCTTCTTGCGCAGCGACCAAACGCTTGAGCATCTTTTGTCTAGCTCAAGAAGCTTCCTCTTCTGTGTTTTGTCAATATCAACCGGGCTCCATTTGGGCTGCAAGAAACGAGGATCTACAAACTTTTCCTTCTTTTCTTGAGCTTGGCAACCTCCTCCGTGGTTTGATCTTGATCACCCTTTGGAGGCTCTTGCCCCCCAATCACAATCGGTTTGTTGGCATCATTTATAGGGGCTGTCATCGAACCGATAATGATGGAAGGCGGAGGAGTAGACACTGGAGCAGGCTTCTCAGCAACTTCAATCTTCTTGGGAACATAAACCTGCTGCATTTGTGCTTTTCCCTTTTGCTCATAGGTAAGCTCCCTGGGCGTGGGCACCTCCTTCTTCTTCAATGCCGCTAGAGCCCGATTGTGGACCCAATCGGCTAAAGACGGCAGGTTTGGCCATGTTTGCAGCGCCTCCTTCCTTCATGGGACCCGAAGGATAGGGAACAAACACTCCCTTCGGTCCCCATTGTGGTGGTGGCGCCACTTGTGATAGCGGTGGCCCCCAACGAGTCATCCTTGGACGAGCGACCTGCGAAGAAGAAGAAGCAACATTTGGAGGAGTCATAGCCACTTGCTTATTTCTCCCTTCATCACGCTTGGGAGGCGTAGACTCTCTCTTTTTTGTTGGCCGATTCTTGGAATCGGCCTTTTCCTTCTTGTATTTTGCCAAAAGTCTATCAAATTCACATAGGGGCTTGATATGCTTCTTGACCTTTGGCTCATTTGTCTTCCAAACTCCGACCTCCGGCTTTTGTGGAACGAATGTCTTTATCGTATGCACGCCGGAAGTGAGGTAGCTAGAACCCTCGGGGCTAGCTGACCCGACTAAAGTAGTCGGTTCAACCGGCTTTGTTGGCGCTGGGGCTTGATCCTCTTGGCCGATTGCTTCAATCGGCCTAGCTGGTCTTGCCTGCGCCGCACGACCATCTAGCCACGCTTGACGCCGTAATGCTTGCGCCGAACGAGCCACAATGGTAAGCTTCGTCTTGCCTTCTGCAGTTTGATCAACCAACACTTGCCGTCCCAAATTCTTAGGAACATTCGGTACGGGGCGTGGCTCACCAATGATCACATTCTTGCCTTGAGTTGTAGCAGCTTGCTCAGGACGGATCAAGATGGTAGGAGCCTTGACCTCGGGTGTCTTGGCTTCAAGCTTCTTAGCTTCAACCACATGCACTGGAAAAGGATTCTTGTCTAGCTGCATGTCGGTAAGACTTAATCGGCCCTCATTAAGAGCCGATTGTACCTGCCGACGGAAAACATGACAATCATTAGTGGCATGGGAATAAGATTCATGATATTTGCAGAAAGCCCGCTTCTTCAACACATCTGCAGAAGGCATAACATATTTAATCTTAATGTACCCGATTTTCAACAATTCATCGAATATTCGGTCACATTTAGATGTATCAAAAGTAAACTTTATTTCCTCATTCCGATTCCTATTAATCGGCTTGAGAGAAGGACAAGTTACTTGTTTATTTTCCTCTGGCCACCTAATTTCAGCAGCCAATACCTCTTTAGTCTCATCATCGGACGAAGAATAATCGTCCACGTGATGCACGTTGGAACGACGAGACTTATAATCATGATCTTGAGAGTCTTTTAAACGAGATTCAACGGCAATAGCTCTCTCAAGTAAATGCGGCAATGTAGTAAACTGAATATGCTCAAGCTTATCTCTAATCTTAGGATGCAAACCATTAAAGCATATGTCTACTAAATCACGCTCGAAATCATCAAATGATAACATCGGTTTTAATTTCTTTGCAACGCCTAATAAACTCAACCGCGACTCACTACGACCTTGTCTAACCGATGTCAAATGAGATAATCTAGTTTCTTGGACTCCATCATAAAAGTGAGCATGAAATTTTTCTTCTAATTGAGCCCAAGAACCAATAGTAGATGTTGGCAAAGAAGTAAACCATGAAAATGCAAAGCCGTAAGTGATAAAGGAAATTACGACATTTCATATAATCAAAAGCACACCCTTCACCTAATCGAGCTAGATACATGCTAACATGCTCCATGGTAGACTTATTATCATTACCACTAAATTTTTTTGAAAATCTGGTACCTTCCACCCCGGTGGGTTTCTCATGTAATCAAAGTGTGGAGGGTACGGTTTGTTGTAGGTGCACCTTGAGGTTTTTATTTGGACACCAAGACTTTCCTGCAAAGACTTATTTAAATCTTCCTTTAGCCGATTAAACGCGCGGGTCATATCGGCGGGGAGGAGGATTTGGAGCTGAAGTTTCATTGCCAAAAGCGAGGAATTTGGCTAGGGGATTTCGGTGGGTTGGGTAACACGGTGTTGCCCCCCGAATTCCTAGCGTTTGTTGTTCTATTGATGGTTTGCCGATTTCGGTCTTGAACATCGGCAAACGTGACAACTTGCTTATTATTAACCACTTCCTTAGTAGTGGAAGAACCGGCTTTATCGGCTTCCGTAGGAGCCGATTGGGACGATTTTCCTTTATTATAAGCGGTGTACCATGCTTGATTCTCATAAAAATTAGAAGGCATACCAAACTCATGCTCAGAATCATCAACCTCTTCTATTCTAAGAGATTTACCCTCTAACTTATCAAACCTAGCCATAATCATTCCTACAGCAGCACTAAAATTTTGATCTATCTCTTTCTTATGGCCATCAAGCATAGCAGCATAATCGGCATGTTGAGGATAAGAATCATCAAATTTAGGACCAGTATCCGTTACCTCAACCTCTGGAGTAGATGAATCGGTGGGAATACTGACAGTGACAGGCGTGTACAGCTCCACCTTGTTGCCACGACCCACGGCACAACTCTCCAGGAACGCACGTTGAGTAGCTTCTATCATATGTTGCATCTTAGCCTTCAATTCATCGGGAAGCTGATCAACGGAAGAGGGGTGGATGACGTTGTCATCATGTATCTCGCTAACTGAAGCACCACCGCTCTTGTTGTTTGCAGGCATGATGTTGGAGTCTTCAAAACGCAATTGACGCCTCGAATTCCCCAGCGGAGTCGCCAAAAAGTGTGTTGACACGAAACTAGGGCTTCGCACCAACACACCGGGAGGGCCTTAGACGCCCACGAAGGCCGCGATCGACCTTAAAGCAGCGAACACCGCAGCGTGGCCGCCCTAACCGATCTAGGGATCGGTAGGGGTGACGTAGAGCTCGGTGGCGGCTAGAAGAACCTCGAACGCACCTCCGGAAGACCCGTCGGGAGGACGCCGCGCGAGGGGTGCTCTAGGACCAGCGTGGCCGCCTAGAACGCCCGACGAAGAACGCGGAGTTCGCCGCCGAACAGCAGGATAGAGGGCTTGAGAGAAGAAGATGACCTACAAACGGGACAGGAGGTAGATTGATTGTCGATTGGATGTAGATGGGATCAAATCGACCATGAACCTCTTTATTATATAGAGGAGGGTGGTCTTATCCTTTTAGGAAACCGTCCTTGGGCGTTTCCAAGCCTCAAAAATCCGACCCAAACACGATTAGTAAAGAAATCGGTTCGGGATTGTGCGGACCGCGGTCCGTCGCATGGTGACCGGACGCTACATTTGGGCGGCCGGGCGCTCCGGTCATAGCTTCCGGTCGAAATTCCGAGAGAGCCCAACCGGATGCATGACCGGGCGCTCCGGTCATAGCTTCCGGCGAAATTCGAGAGAGCCCGAAATAGCATCGAAGGCATGCGATGACCGGACGCCGCGACCGGATGCATGACCGGACTCATGCCAGCGTCGGTCGATTCCAGAAATGCATGTTTAGTCTCCTCCACCAGATGTTCCAAGCCATGCATGTTTAGCTATATTTAGGACATCTTTTGACACGCATTCTTCATATAAAATAATGTCGTCCATGCATCCATTCTTTCTCTCACATTTTTCCCTTCTAAAAATAGCATGGTACTATTTTGAGTGTCAACAGTTGTCATGAACATGTCCAAAAAACATAACTTAATCAATTAAAGTAGATAAGTTAGATCAAACATGCATATATCAAACTGCAATCATGGCATGCATATAGTATCAAGTTTGTTGATAGAGAGCAATCGTAAGGTTGATTTTTGGATTCTTTTTACCTGGTTAGTTTTCAGCTCATCAACCCAAAAATTATTTTCTCTCTGTGTGCTCAGGAATTTCACTTAATAAAAATGAATAAACAAGAATTGTAATTATAATAGATGAGCAACACCGATTGCACAGCTCTTTATAGATAGCCCATTCTCTGGTCATTTTGTTCTATTCCTGAGTCCTGACGTCATTAGCCTCCTATAAATTGATTTCAATTACGAGTCCAAATTCATGCACACAGAGGAGCCAAATATAGATTTACCTCTCCATTTTGTTTGGAAGAAAGAAAGCATTACGATAACTTCTTCCCTTCACACATTCTAAGCAACAGTGATATATATAAGTGATATGTGGGTTCCAATCTTTAGGTGAGATGATAAATTAAAAAGATTCAAGGTTCCATTTCTAATAAAAAGAAGCCTTTTCTGGATTGAATGGAATTAGGGTAGGACTAATCAGGACCTTTGCACGTTCAAGATAGCTGTAAACAGCAGCAGTCTGGTACACACACATGGCACCATAATGCCAAGTTATCAGGAATGATTAACATCTAAAATTTCCCCTCTTTTTCGTTCTAAATTGTAGCTCATCAACACAGGAACACATATATTAAAAACACACATCTAAAATTGTTCACATAAATGCAATTTCACTTAAAATTCATAAATCTCTTAGTTGAAGCTTTGTTTTTCTTCATGGATATTTACTGAATGTGTTCTTACACCTCTTCCATATAGGATCACAAGAACTTAAACTGAAATACACTACACAATTAGACATGCTCACCTAAGAAGTGAATACGATAACAGTTGGTGTCAAGAAGATCAAAACTCAATTTCCCATGTTGCGTCTAAATTTTTTTTTCCATCACTGCACAGGTGGAAAAGGTGGGAGATCCAGGCTCATCAGATTTCCCAAAGGCCAAAACAGTCTCACATCAGCTCATCACATAGGGTTTTGGTCGCCCACTGGCTAGCTGTAGCTGGTCGGAGTTGGTTCTTGGCCAGCCGGGGGTCTCGGCCAGGGCGGCTGTGTCATGTCCGGGCGGTGGCCGTCGTTGGATTGGTTCCCGCCGATCCCAAGAAACTAACGCGAGACAAGCGCCGCCAACAAATTTACCCATCGGTGGATCACTGGACATACCTGGTGCGGGGGCGCGGTGATTAAATGATGGCTTCAGTTCGCTCGATCCAAAGTTGTCGTCCTGCTTCAAGGTGACGGCGCTGCCGCTACAAGTGACGGAGGCTGTGGAGGTGAGCACGTGGATCCACGCCCGCGCGGTGGACGCTATGGAGGTCGGCGGCGTCCTTGGAGACGAGCGATGGAGGCCAGCGGGATGGGATGGAGGAGCGGGGTCTTCCTTTTTTTTATTGCATGGGAGGAGAGGATGGATGAGAGGGGGTTGCCGTGATTTTTTCTTGAAACTGTTGCCGTGATTTGTGGATGGGGGTTTTCCTTTTTTATTGCACGGGAGGAGGGGAGGGATGAGGGGGTTACCGTGATTTTTTCCTTAAACTGTTGCCATGATTTGTGGGTTTGGGGCATTTTTTTCGGAGCCTTCCATCGAGGAGACCGATCGCACGGGGGGAAGCGGAGCGACGGGGGCCTTCGTCGCACGGGCGGACCGAATGGTCTTAGTGTTTTTTTACCACACCAAAAAATGATCTTATTTTCATCCTTTTTAGGTAGTAAAGATTTACGTAGCATATACGTACGGTACGGAGTATAAAAATCTTGAATAACAAAGAAAAAAAATCACCCAGCAAAGATGGTCCACAACGTGCTAATTAAGATACGTAATCAATCACTTTACTTACCTTTCGTCATCAGACTAGACAGCAAGCTCTGAAAGACCTAGCAAGAGCCAGTCCCGTTAGGCCTTCGGTTCCAAAGGTTTGGCCTCCAGGAATAATTCCAACTGGAATCTTAATTTATATTTGTATAAAATTTCATCGGCCGGAATGAATCCAGGCTTGATCCGTCGGAAACGAACAAGCCCTTAAGCAGCACGACAAGTTTGGGTTGTGATCAATCAATAATTAAGCCCCAAGATTAAATGGAAGTGTAAATTTAAGTACCACTGCTAAAAACACTTTAAGGAGGAGCTACTTTTTTAGCTCGGGCTCCCGTCCTCAAAAGTGTTTTTTTTTTCCTTGATCGGATTTTTAAACCGCTTCTTCACGAAAGTGTCAAGTATAGCTCCTTTGACTCTTGTGCAGATGCTGCTGTTGAAGTCGGATCTGTATCAAACAACAGGCCCTAACAACATCAACGTCCCTCAATATAAGTATAAATGTGTGAGCTGGATCGATTTACGACATTTGTGTTTGGGGTCCGATTCCATTCTGTAGAGGCTTATCAAGAAAAGTATTTGAGCAAAAAAATGGCCAGCACAGGCTGTAGTAGACAGTACGTCGCCATGATCGTGCTTGTGGAGTCGTGGTAGTCACTATACTCACTAATCCGACACCAACCACGGAGACAATCCTGACCTTAGGATCCCATGGAAAGCTGTTGGATGTTGATCACCACCTTCTTGTTGTAATCTTTCGTTGTCTTGCCAGTAATAAGCAGATCGAGCTAGTGTGCGTCCACGGCGATCCATGCACCCTAACAAGATCAATCTTTTTCTCTCTGTTTTCTTTTCACGTGGCTATCGCTTTCGTATTAGTTATTATATGAGGAAAATATGTGCATCCTGTGAATTATGACCACGGAAACTTCTCCACCGTTAATCTTGGTACTTCAAAATGGGAAAATATTATGTGGTTTTTGTAATTAAGTAAGGCTAAAACGACGTACAATGGCAAATAGCAAAGCAACGTAGTTCCTGCCTTGACTCAAGTTTTGCAAGCACATAAGCATGAATATAATTATTATTCCTTATCCTATATATAAAAATTATATATAATGAACAACATATATGCATTAGTCGATACAGAAACTATGATATTAATATATTCTCTTTTCTAAAAAAATATAAAAATTATGTACATAGTTGACAAAAACTGTCTTAATTTGTGTGTTTGATGAGTGTTTAGTGACTCTAGCAAGCTAGCTTGACTCTAACAAAAACCACTTTACCATACATACTATACCGAACAGGCAAAGACAGCTCAAGGATAGATGGAGAGGAGGACTACTAGTTTTTTTTTTTTTTTTTTGATGTGACCAGAGGGAACATCGCAATGAAATGAATAGTACCTTTCCTTTTCTTTTTCTGTTAAACATCGCTTTTCTTCGTCACGTTGAAGATTTCTTTTTGGACGTTAGATTGGTTTATTTACCCTAATAATATGATATGTGAATCTAAAGAGATCGACTATGTGGGTTTGGCAAGAAGTATATATAGCTGATGGCGCCATCGATCAGCAAACCAACACAATATAATTAGCATTGTACTTTACCCACACTCAAGGCATGTACATTGAATTTTGATCTAACATTTCAAGAATTTTTTTTCCTTCACAGTAATAATAACAATATAATACATTTTTGGACATATTGTATATATAGAGAGAGAGTTCGATACACGAAATTTCATTTTTCATTCGGCTCTACGATCACATACGCACACAGTACGTCCACGTCCGATAAGCTACAATGGCACGTCTTGAAGTTGGACTAGTAAGTAGTAACTCTAGGCACATGTTGATAGAAAGTCATCTGTCAGCTATTGCTAAAACAAACTATAATTAACCAAGAATACGCTACACTCAACTAACTTGGTTCCACACACACACACACAAAAAAAAACCTAATCAATTCAGCTATAGTGATTTTACTCAAAAAAAGAAATAAGCTATATTTTTCAATAAATAATGTTGACCAAGTAGTATATGCCATTGATACTTCCGTAGTGTAGGTTATGTGTTAGGCCATCGTTATTTGTAATTGTAGCGACAATCTCCTTCTTGTGGGCTCCAAATTTTGTTTAAACCATACTAATCTCTCCCTTTATTTTAATGCCACTTAGCTCACCTCCAGTGCACAAGAGGCTAATGGACCAGAGAAAAGCTGGAAATTTGGACCGCTAGTCCAAGTTAGCACCTCCCAAGAGGCTAATGGACTAAGGACTAATTGAAAACTAAAATTTAGACCATTAATTAATCCTCTTATTTAGACTAACTGAAAATAAAATTTAGACCACTAATCCTCTTATTTGGTTATTTAGATATTTAATGGGACTAAAATGTATTCTTTAGTCCCTAATCCCTGGTACCCAAACCGGGACTAAACTTCTGGGGTTTCTTATCCCTACTAGTAGTGGGCATGCATTTAGCATACACCATCGAAATTGAAAAGAAAAAAAAAAAAGATGAGGTATTAATCATCATCACTCAAAAGAAGAGAATTTGGCTAAAAAGGATTTTTGGATTAATAAAGCGTGAAAGCTCTGCAATCCACATAAACAAAACACAGCATCCACGGCCAAGACCGATTGACGTTGACGGTGGGCCCAACAATTATGGCGGGTCCCACCACTCAGCCACACCAGCGCCGCTCGTTCACGCACGTCGAGCGCCCCGTCGCCAGAATTCCGTTTCCCGTAACCCACCCCACCTCTATTTCTTTTTCTTTTACTCAAACACAAAAACAAAACAAACCGAATCCAGTCACTGCCTTGTGGGCCCTCCCTAACTGCTAGCGGACATTCCGCATCGTTCAAACGGCACGTTTATATTAATTCATTCATTAGTAGATCCTTGATTCATGGACTCTTTTCTCCCTCTCCAATAACAAGTCTTCGTTCCCTTCTCCACCACGTCCCGGTCCAGCTCCTCCACAGCTCCACACGCCACGCGCCTCCGCCTGATCGCGCCATGGTGACGGCGGTGGTGGAGTCCCCGCTACGGCAGCGGCAGAGACAGAGGCTCCGATCCCCGCTGGCCGGCGACGCCGGCAGCAGCGGCGGCGTCGGGGACGACGACTTGGAAGTCCGGCACTTTCGTCCCGCGAAGCTCGCGTCCGGGTCTAGCGGCGGCGGGATGCGTGGCCGGTCAGCGCCACCGGAGATCGAGATCCCCACCAACGGCAGCAACGGCGTCCTGGACGGCGGCGCCATCGGCGGAGGCGGAGGCGTTGGCAGCGGGCGCGGGTACACGAGCCTGCGCGACATCATGTCGTCGTCGCCCAAGGACACCACCATCTCCCCAACGACAACGAGTCACCCGGCGGCGGCATCGGCGGCGGTGGAGGCGCGGTGGTGGTTGGGGATTGGGAAGGCGGACGTGCACATGATCCGGCACCCGCTGGTGAAGCACGCGGCGTACGTGTACCTCCAGCTGACGCCGTCCGCGAGGGACGTGGAGGCGCGGAGGCGGATGCTCCAGCGGCGGCGCATCGGCAGCGGCGGCGGCGGCACGCTGTGCGGAATCTTCCTCGGTTGCTTCGGATTCCTCGGCGCGTTCTTCGGATGCGGAGGTGACTGACTGACCGGCGTGACCGACGACGCAGATTCACAGTTTTGTTTTCGATTAGGATTTGTTTTTTTTAAGAAAAAAAAAAATTGTGATGTTAGGTTTCCTGATGGATGGATGTAACTCTGTTCGTCTCTGTTTTTCAATTGTAAATATTTCAATTTTTGGTTAGAAACAATAGAGAGAGAGGTACTGATACGAACAGAAAGCTTACTGACAGCTGATTGTTTTGGAGTATCTGTCATTTGCCATCATGAACTCGTGAATGATGCACGGAAGTGTTGAGCTAGAAGTACGGTATAATGGCGGCGGCGGAGGCCAGGTGGTCAAAGATGGACGGCGGCGGTCGGCCAGCCAGCCGCCGGCGTTTGTTGGCGCCGGGCCAGGGCCACCACTCACACATCTGAATGAATACCAACCTGCTCCCCTGTCTCACATGGGAGGACGCACAAACAAAACCCGGCCCCAATCATTGGCAGCAATCGCTCGCGCAGGTCGTGTCGTGCTCGCGTGCTCGCATTGCCTGTCCGTTGCGCGTCGGCGCCGGCAGGCAGGCAGGCAAGGCGCCGTGATCTGTCCGTGTCCAAGCACATGGGCGACGGTTGCTCTCGGGAGGCAGGTAAGAGCTCGGGACGGTTGGTTTTCGTTGGTGGACACACAGTGGAATGCAGGCGTCGTACGTTCGTTCGTCTGCTTTGCCGGATCGAGGCTGTGTGGATGGATGCGCCGCCGACGCGGCGTGCGGAACGCCGGGCGCACGACGTCGTGCGATGCGCGCGACGGGTGGACGGAGTCAGACTGCACAAGGTGTGGGAGATGTTTCGAGTTGCAGATAGGATCAGAGTTTAGTCACGTAGGAGGAGGGTGCTTTTGATTTGACTTGAGCAGATGTCACGGGCAGGAACGCGGATATATGGTGGGTGTGTCCGTGGGTGTTCCTGAGTTCACACTGGTCAATGCGGCGGGCAACCAGCAATAGCGTTGGCGACGACGAGGGGTACAGGACAGAGCAGGCGAGAGGTAGCCCGTGACAACGGTGGACTTTTTCTCGGAGGATGAGAGGCAGTACACACACGGGAGGGACGACAATTGGTGCGTCGTCTCCGGGCGGGTTCGTTCGTTGCACTGCCGCGGTCAGCCATCCGGTGGGCCTGGATAGGAAGAAAACCGGCAGCCGGGCCCTGGCTCTGGCGGGCTGCAGCTTCATCTGTGTGGGCCGAATTTATGATCTGTGTGCGCCTGTGTTCTGTGCCCAAATACGAGGAGGCCTTGTTTTGAACCTCAAATGACGTGGGGGATCTGCTCCATCGAGAGGGCTAATGGCCACGTGCTAATGCTGCCAATTGGCCATGCAACGGCCTTACTACTGCCTAAAATGTCGGACTGCTGAAGTTCAACATGACGTCGACATTTCAGGCTTGACGTGGGGGACGACTAGTAAGAAATCCCCATGGTCCATCGACTAGGTCCACGGGCCTGCGTCCATGTCAAGCCCACGAGAAGAGCATGGCCCGAGACATCTGAAACCACTGGTGCTCATTCGCTATGGGCTCTCGTAGGCTTTTGGGGCTGATGATTCTAGGCTAGGATAACAATTGCATCTATCTATGCTAACGATCATTTGCGAGGCTGGAATCATTCCGGCCCATTACTAGCCAACAAGCAAATCAGAAGATAACAACGTGTAAAATGAACGGCTGCGATCGAGATTGTTAGACATAATCAGCTGATCTGCTGCCATCCGAGCGATCTGTCTCTGTCGATGTTGCTGCCCCAAGGGACAAGGACCGGATGATACAGGCTGCGTACAAAGCTAAATCTGCCCGAGGGTCAGAGATCACATTCAGTCACCATGCACGAATGGACCCCACCAATGAAATTTCATTTCGTGGAAACTTGTTTTCCTAGAGAGCATGTCCAGTCGCGTTGATCGCCGGATGATGAGAGGCACACCGCACACACGGGGCGGGACAGGGATTGGTGGTGCCACGTGCGCACGACGGACGGGTTGCGCGGCCGCGGTCGCCGTCCCGTGGGCCACGATCGGACGAGAAGAGAAGCCGTGGCGAGCTGTACCTGCGTGGGCCGAGTTTCTAACTGGGGACGTAACATCCATGTGCCCAATGTAGCCTTGTTTCTAAACCTTGGCATCCAGTGGTCAATGCCACCATGGCCACGCAATGGGCCAAGCCTAAAGTAGTGGAGCAACGATAGGGAAAGCAACAGAGCATTTGGGCCAGCCGGCCCGGTGGGGGTGTTGGTGTCACCTGCAGGAAAAAGTCTACTTTCAGTCCTCCAACTTTTGCGAAAGTCTGATTTTGGTCTCTCAACTCCAAAACCGGACAAAACGGTCCCTCAACTTTTCAAACCATGCAGATTTAAGTCCCTCGGCGGGTTTGGCCGGTGGTTTTGCTACAGTAACTCCGGTTTTGCTACAGTGGCCATGGTTTCGTTTTTCCCTTTTCTTATTTATTATTTCGGTTTGAATCTTTCAAAAATCATAGTAAATCACGAGAAAAATCATAAAATAGAAAATCTAATTTTGTTGGACTCCACATAAGTAGAGCTACGCAATGAATATATAATATGGTATACTTTAATATAAAATTTTTTTGCTATGAAGGTTTTGCCTTTTTTTTTTTTATTTATTTCAAATAATATTTAAAAAATCATAAAAAATTATAAAAAATCATAAAAATTGAAAAACTAAATTTGCTAGACTCCACATGAGCATATTTACACAATAAAGATATATAGGTGTACTATTTAATTCATTGGCCAGGGATCCATCGATCGGGTTCATAGCTTCGTGCGTGCGTACATACGTCGGCAAACAAACCTAGCTAACCTAACCCAGCTAAAAAGAGCCCACGGTAACTACGTCTTGTGTTATTATTGCGCGCCTCATGTGGAGTCCAACAAAATTGAATTTTTTATTTTATAATTTTTCTGTAATTTACTATGATTTTTAAAGATTGAGCTTTGAAATAAATAAAAAGAAAAAGGCAAAACCTTGTAGTAAAAACTTTGTATTAAAGTATACCATATTATATATTCATTGCGTAGCTCTACTCATGTGGAGTCCAACAAAATTGGATTTTCTATTTTATGAATTTTCTGTGATTTACTATGATTTTTGAAAGATTCAACCGAAATAAATAAGAAAAGGGAAAAAACGAAACTAGAGTCACTGTAGCAAAACCGGAGTTATTGTGGCGAAAAACCACCGTCCAAACCCGCCGAGGGACGGAATCTGCACGGTTTGAAAAAGTTGAGGGATCCGTTTTGTCCGGTTTTTGGAGTTGAGGGACCAAAAATCGGACTTTCGCAAAAGTTGAGAGACCAAAAGTAGACTTTTTCCTCACCTGTAACATTAGCTGATTGGGCACATAGGCTCACCCGCACGCTCGCTCCCTTTGGTGCAAACTACAGCTAGATGGGCCATGCAGATCTATCACGGCGGATTTTCTTGGCAGCAGATTTTCTTCGGTCTATACTTAATACAACAAAGTTGCTTATGGAGATTATCTGATCGCAACAGTAACAAACCATCCCTTAGTTTGTGTCCCAAAAAAGAATGTGGTGGTCATGGAGCTCTGAATCTGTACACTTAAAATGTGAGTTTGTTTCTCAAGCATGTACACACTTTTTTCAAAAATCAAAATGTCCCTTGGGTTCAGTTGATTTGGAACTATCACTACTCAAATGCTAGCTTGCCTCGGAATAACAACAAAGGTGTCCTTTTGGTGGAGAGATGTTCTCAAAACTCTCACCTCTTTTAAAGGGATGGCATCAGTAACGGTCAAAGATGATTCATCTTGCTTCTTCTCGTATCATATTTGGAACAATAGATTATTAAGCTCACAATTTCCAGAATTGTTTTCTTTTGCAAAGAACCAAGACATCTCAGTTCAGTCTTTCTACTCAGGGACAAGCATATCTGATCTTGTTTACTTGCCTCTCTCCCTAGAAGTTTACTCACAGATTCAGCTTTTAAGCTCTATCCTGGATGATACAACACTGCAAGATGGCAGTGATATTTGGTCTTATATTTGGGGCTCAACTGTTTTTGCTTCCAGGAAAGCTTAGGAAAGTTCATCGAGCAGACAACTGGTTGTGGAATTTTAGCTGCCAAGTGCCAACCCAAAAGGAATTTCTTCTTTTGGCTCTTACTGAAAGATAGACTCAGCACGTGTGGCCTTTTAAACAGAAGAAACATGGAACTGGAGAGCTATGATTGTGTTTGTCATCTTGGAGAGAGGAAAGTTTGATGCACCTCTTCTACCACTGCCCCTTTGTATAGTCTGTTGTTGGAATTCGTTGGGTTTTGTTGCTCTTATTTAAGATGATCTTCTGAATACTGTAGCAGCTTTTAGATTTCAGCTTCATAAGCCTTTCTTCTTGGAAATTATTATCTGTATGTGCTTGGCTATCTGGACAACTCAGAACGATAATGTTTCCAGAGGAATACAACATTCTCAACCAAGCTGCAAGTTCACCTTGAAGAAAGAATTAGCTTTAGTTAAACTCAGATCTAAAAGCATGTATCAACCAGGATTAGATCAATGGCTACAAGGCTTTGTGTAATCTTTTTTTATTTTTTTTTCATACTTTCTTTGTGTCATGATTTCTGCACTCAGACTATAATGTCATGTTTTCAAGTTTTAATTAATTATTAAAGTGATGTAGGGGATTTCCCCTCTGTTTCCATAAAAAAACGGAAGATTTTTTTTTTTCAAAAGCGTGCTTTGCACGTCTTTGCATTAAGAGAAGTGGGAATAAAGTTACACTTGCCCGTGTGACCAAACAAATGAGCCACCAATGGCCACATGAGTTAAACACTTACAAACGTCACCGACTTAAACGGTGGAGCTTAGAGGGGTGTACTAATTGAGAAAACACTTTGCGACTAACACGACACGGAGTTTAGGACTCGTGGCGATCCACAGGCCCCACGACTCGCCAACTTCGCTTCCGGCGAGCAGCAAGCATGGGGAAGTTCGCACGAATGTCGTCCCCGCTTAGCGAGCGATACCTCAGCACCGAAGACTTGGTGGAACTGGTGGCGATCGTGGTGTCCGGAGAATCTGTCACCACATGATCCGCCGCCCCCCCCACCTGTTCAACATCACCCGCCGTACTGCTTCACCGGATCGGGGATGCGGCTGAGTCGTTTGGCGGCCAACCGATCACTCTGGTAGGAACCGGTGGTGGTCGTCGTCGACCTTGGAAGCCCTTAGGCGAGGTGGAGACCGGATCAAAGGCTCCACCGGCGGCGTCACGGAGTCGAAGAAGTCTACCATCGCGGCTGCCTTGGGCCAGCAGAATCCACAGGCGCGGGAGCGATGGGTGGTGCGGCGGCGGGCGGAGTCGGCGAAGGAGGCCCTCAATCGAGGTGTCCTCGGCCTGCTGCCGAGCCACCGTCGGGTCGGCGCCAACTGCTCCCGAATGGCGGGTCCGACGACGAGGTCCAGCGGCGGGGCGCGTCGTTGGGGGTCTCCGCCGGCGGACCCCGATCTCGACTCGCAACAACCGCGGCTTCGACCATACGTGCACCGGCAAGGGGGCTCTAACTGCACCGCCTGTGAGATCACCGTGGTAGGCGGACGCGCGACGAGGGAGGCAAGGAGTTCATCTAGCATTGGGTCCACCCGAATTTGGAGGCTCCTTGTTGCCCTGCGGCACAAGCACGAGTGGGTCGGCGTTGTAGGTGAAGTCGGCGGCGTTGTTGGCCTCAATGGAGGCCCAACGCCTCCTCCGGCCGCAAAGACGGTCGACGTCGCTGGTGCCGGACAAAGAATTTGCCCGACGAAGAAAGGTGTTGCACGGGGCGGGGCGCGGGGGGCTCCCTGAGCGACGCCAAGGCTGTCGCGTCGCGGCGATCCGGAAGAAGAAGGCGCGGTCGTGGCTCCTGCGTCACGGCCCGCGGGGGCGCTGGGAGGACGACGGTGTCGATGCCCTGCGACTTTGCGCCCGGTGCCTCGTCTTGGAGGTAGAAGAGGCAGCAGGACGGGGAGGTGCACCTAGCGGCGATGTGGTCCCGGCGAGACAATTGAAGCGAGACCCACTAGCGGCGGCGGCACAGCCGCCGCCGAGGGTGAGGCGAGGCATGACGGCGTTCCGCCTATGCCGCTGGGCGAGGGTGAAGCCATCGGCGGTCGACATGGGAGGGAAGAACACACGTCGGCGGGGCGAGGGCCTGCTCACGTTGGCGATGCCGCCCCCGCGGCGGCGCCAAGGATGTGACCGAGGCGCTGGGGTGCCGACACACGTGAGGCGGGGCGTGGGCCGAGCCGGCACCGCAGTACCCCGTGGCGGCGGCGTCGTGGAAGCGGTCGTTGGCGATGAAGGGCTTGGCGGCGGCGGCTTGACGGCTCCCCGCCCCGCCTCCCTACGCCCTCGGCGACGACGCGTGTCGCGGCGCTTGCGGGAGGTCCCGATGGCGTCGAAACTCAGCGTCCACAACCTCGGGGATGGCATGGCCGCCCCGAGCACGAGGATCACCGCCGGCGGGGAGTGGACGGCAAAGCGCGCCCGGCGTGACGTGCACGGGCCTCGGCCGACGGCCTCGACCTCCTCATCCGGCGATCGGAGAAGTTGTCCTCCCACCGCATCTCTCCTTGGATGGCCACAAAGAAACCCGACACGGAAGGAGAGGGCGACTCCATCGCCGCGGGAAGCATGTGCCGAGGTCCACGATGGCTGTCCCCTGAGACTTGGGCGGGGAGGCCGAGGGAGAAGGCGACGAGGTCGGAGCGTAAGGGTGCACGAAAGCACGACGTCGGGCTCCGGCCGCACCCACGGCCGGGCGAACGGGGAGCGACATCCGTCGGGAAGCCGCAGGTCCCGGCGGGGGTGGCGGCGGCGGGCGATGGCGAGGAGCACGGCGGCGACGACACGAGAGGAGGCCTGGGCGGCCCGGCGGCGGCTCCCGGCGCAAAGAGCCACCCGTGCCCGCCATGGCACCGGTCTGCGGCGGCGGCGAACCGCGGCTGCGCGCTCCGTGCATTTGGTGGCGAGGAGACCGGCAGCGGTGGGGGTGGGTGAGGGGCCGCGGCCCCGACTCGCCACGGACGGGGCCGGCCGCAGTCCACCGGCGACATGGAGGCCCCCACGAGGCCGGGCGAGGGAAGGGCGGCCTGCGCCGGCTGGGGCGGTCTCAAGGCCGGCATCGGAGGGTGGGGAGGGCGGGAGGGGGCCTGGAACGGCGGAGGGAGGGCCCCGTGAGGCGTCGAGGGGGACCGGCCGGCGCCGGCGGCCCCCCGCCCGGAGTTGGGGCGGAGGACGACACGCTGATCTCCACCATCCCCTCGGGAGTCGCGAGTCGAGGCCGACCTCCCCGCGAGAAGAGCGCGACGCGGGGTCCTAGATCTCTTCTGCTGGTGGTGGAGGGGGAGCTAGGAGGGGCGGTGTGCGGCCGGGCGGGAGCGGCGGCGGGGCGGTGGTGTCGGGCGTCGCCCCCATCGCCCCCCAACGGCTTCCCTTTCACCTAGAGTAGAGAGTTGTGGCAGTGCCACCATGTTCTTCTAAAAAACGGAAGATCAGGCGCTCTGTTTGAGTATATCTAAACGGAGCCTAATATTCGACACACCTCCCAACATATGTGATGTGGCATCAAGGGCATGTCTTACTATAGTTGGAGTTAGAACAATTTTAATGATAAATTAAAAGTGGAACAACAAAAAATTAATCACAGACAAAATAATACATAACTATAAATTTATTTCAAACATATATATTATACACAGTTACACACACAAGCTTACGAGACCATACAACAACACTTGACGTGTAATTCTACATTATTATATAATAATAGATGCTACTCCATTCTAAACATAAGATGTTTTGACTTTTTCTACATACATTATTTTTGCTATGTATCTATATGACATAAACAATTGTATACCCATAGGTTGTTGTTGAGGACACCAAACATAAGAAAAAATGCCAGTATATGAAAGAAATTCCTCCTCGATCAACAAGGTAGGGGACATCGTTGGTTAAGTGTGGTGAGGCAGAAAAGCTAGTAATTTCTGAAAGCTAAGGATCCAGACAATCTTATACAGTCCGGTTTCTGCCTTAATATGCCCCTCCAGACCCTCCAGTTTTTATGTACCCCCGCCATCAATATTGTCGCTGCCACTACAGCATCTGGCTTTTGTGGATCGACTGCCACTACAGCATGGTGTAGGACGCTCCGGTGGGTCTTTATCTAAAAAAGAACGCTCCGGTGGGTAAACTGCATCCATACAACAGTAAACAAAATATCATCTGGCATTCCTTGTCTTCATAATAGATGGTACAAGAAATCAACTATGTGCTAATGATTACCTCCAGCAAGTTTTTCTTGTAGTACCATCTGCAACTGCAACATCCTTGAGACGAGCAGGAGACAGGCCATTACGACACCAGCAAGCACAAGTGTAAACTTCACAGCCATTTCTCTGCTTCGATAGGTCTTGATAAATTGTTCGATCGAACTATACCGAGCTGTGGATGGGTAGAAACTAAGTGCCAGTTCTGCCCTATTTATATAGGAGGCAAAGGCGAGCGTAAAATCTCACGGGGAAATGAATTAGCATTTGATCGTATAGGGCTTATCTACATCTCGCTGTCAACGTTGCCATCTGTCCATGCAATTACCTCTGACCGAGGGTGTAAAACAACCCGTGTGTAATAATAATAACGTCAGAGTCTTACTATGCTTCTTCCCCATGGTTTAAGGACTTTACTCATCAGGTCAGTGTTTAGCGTGTTGCTGCTCTTTCCATGCCGTACGGCCACCGCAAACGCGACTAGAGCTAGGATACTTGTAGAAATTAATGGAGCCAACAGGGTTGCAATTTTGGCTGACCGCGCAGGGCGCCAACAGCTGCCTGGACCGCCCGACATGGTGTCGTGTATAGATGTGGTGATAGTCCCAATGGAATCCTCCACATACTAGGAGTAGGCTCCAAGTGTCAACCTCGTCCACATATGGGAGTAGGCTCCAAGTGTCACCTTTTTGTTTGATTGGCTTGAAATGAAAAGTTTGGTGGGGAAGCTCTCCCCATGTTTGTTTTGAAAAAAAAAAAAAATGTCATCCATGTCGTGGTATGCTGAATAATCTTCAAATGACATACGATTAAAAATGTTCGACGTTCTTGACATCAATATGGTTTCAAAGGTGAAATTGTGGCCAATAATCTTTACAAACCTAGCTAATCACAAATTAAGAGGACTACAAATTATGAAACTTATTTTCAAGTTGAATCTAATAGTTTTAAATCTATCAAGATTCATTTCTAGCTATTAATCAGCAAACTAAATGCGTATGACTAAAGAAAAACAGCTCAAACTAGTTATATTTGTGATTAAAGTTAGTATCAAACATTGACAGTTTAAACATCAATTTCACAAAAAATAATAAAATATCATAATAAATCTAAAACATGAATTCTAAATTAAGTCATCACAATAATATTCTAATAGAATTAAATAAATAATCAAGGTTAAACTTGTAAAGAAACTTTAATAATAAAATTAACCATTATAAATCAAAAGTCGTCGATTTTTTATCTTTTGTAGAAATAGATATAGAAAATAAAACTTAAGATATTAATATTACTATAACAATTTCAAATTAAATATAATATGCCAATACAAAGTTCCAATAAATAATAAAAATGCATATGCTTAGGTTAGTCCAAGTTTTTTGTTATTTAGGGATGGAATTGGAATTTTTTTAGTAATTTTTAAAGTGTTAATACAAAACTGAATACTCAAAATACAAAGGTGTTGTACATTGACACACATTTTTTAGCAACTGTACATTGACACACCTGAGATGTGCTGGTTGGTTGAAAAGTTATTATTAGTATAGCTGTCGAATGTGCCCGGTTGTTTCCTTTTTCAAAAAAATTTAACATTCCATTAATTTTTTTTTTTTTTGAGCGGGAACATTTCATTAAATGGGCCCTAAGTCATTATGCATGGGCCGGAACGAATATGCAACCAAGCGTTGTACACGGAGCGTGGGCCCAGGCATCTAAACCCATCGATGCCGATTCGGCCATGGGCTCTCGCAGGCCTTAGGAGCTTCGTAAGTTTTGCGAGGCTGGAATCATTCCGGCCCATTGAGCAAATCAGAAGATAAGAACGTGTAAAATGAACTGCTTCGATCAAGGTTGTCAGAGACAATCAATTGATCTGCTGCCATCTGGGCGATCTGGCATTTCTGGCTCCGCTGATGATGATGCCCCAAGGGCCAAGGAGGCAAGGACTGGATGATCCAGGCCTCTGCCTACAATTAGACTCCAGCCAAGCAAATGTTAGATTTGTCAGAGTTTCAGAGATTCAGAGATCACATTCGGTCATCATGAATGAACCCCGCCAATGAAATTTCATTTCGTCCTATCTGGCGAAGAAGTAGCGCCGTTTGCTTACCCATTTATCAGTTAAACTGAGGCTAGTAGTTTGATTAAGGAGGCTGAATATACAATCCAAGACGAGATACATTGGCTGTGCATAGAGATGGAACCAACCAATTTGATTAAGGAGGCTAGACAAATGCAATTGTATTTTTCAGTGTGCTAAAAATACATAATTATATGTTTCAACAACTTATGCATAGAATTTACACTTTTCCTAACCAAAGTCATATTGTTTTAATAAAAAGGTGAAATTGACATATCAGAGGCATATCCATATCCCCAAATAACACCGTGCAATGGTAACAACGTAGATTCAAATCATGAGTGCGACACATTATCCCTGATTTATTCCAGGATTTTTCGGCGCTATGCATTAAGTGGTAGGTAACGTCCCCGTTGACAGCGAGGCGCTAGGGGTGACCGTGAAATTGAAGATTTTGTCGGCACAGTCCTTCGAAGGTGCTCACAGGGGTAGGGTTCGCGTACGTGTGTTCATAGAGGTGAGTGTGCGTGCGTGTTGAGAATCTACGTTGTACTATGTAATTAAAAAAAAAGACAAGAGCTAAAGAAAGACATAAAAGAACAAAGCCTAAAACGAATTAAATCGCTTAGTCCTCGGTCAGGGACATATGAACAGGCTTGAAATTCTTGAGCCACCCGACAACCGTGTCCCTAATGCGCCCAACTAAACTCGCTCCTCATCCTCCACCTTGAGGGCGATACTCCATTTCTGCATAGTATTAATTGAATGCCGTGTAAACAATGTCAATTGGAGATCGAGGCACCTTGGTCGACCTAAAATGGAGGACAGACATCACTTGCTCGGCCAGCTCTAAACTTTGGGGAACGCTTTGGGCTCAGCAGTACTGCATCCCTCTTCTTTCTTTTTTTTTTTTTTTTTTTTTGGCGGTGAAATTGGAACGCCAACAGTCCTCCCAGTCTAGATGTAAGGCTTTGGCCCTTCGTTATGCTGAATATGATATGGCGGCTGTGGGATTCTAGGAATGGTGAAGTCTTCCCGAATGAGCCTTATCATCTCTTGAGTCTGCGATGATTTTGTAATTTAGTGCAAGCGCCTAAAGTGTGATCGTGATGTAAAGAGTCTAAATGACTGGTGTAATCACCTATTTTTTTTGTAACTCTATCACTCACTCCAGAGCTTTTGATTGGCTTGAAATGAAAAGTTTGGTGGGAAGCTCGCTCAAAGTTTGTTTTGAAAACAAAACAAAAAAAAATGATTGATGTCCTGCACATCAATATGGATTCAAAGGAGAAATTGTGGCCTATAATTTTTACAAACCTAATCACAAATTAAGAGGACTAAAAATTATGAAACTTATTTTGAAGTTGAATCTAATTTGTTTTGAAGCTATCAATATTCATTTCTAGCCTTTAATCATCAAAATAAAAATATATCACTCAAGAAAAACATCTCAAAATAATTATATTTGTGATTATAGTTAGTATCAACCATTGATAGCTTAAACTTAAATTTCACAAAAATATGAAATTTCATAAGAAATCTAAAAGGTGAATTCTAATTGAATCATCACAATAATATTCTAATAGCATTAAACAAATTATCAAGGTTAAATTTTTAAAGAAATTTTAGTGGATCCAAAATAAATATAAATTCTTCACCAAAATATATTGAAAATGAAATTAATCATTTTAAATCAAAGTTAGGATTTTTTTATATCTTTGGTAGAAATAGATATAGAAAATAAAATATAAGATATTAGTATTACTATAGTAATTTCAAATTTAATATAAAATTTCAATCGAGGTTCCAAATAAATAACAAAAATCATATGCTTAGGTTAGTCCATTGTTATTTAGGGATGAAATTAGAATTATTTTAGTACTTTTAAAGTGAATAATACAAAGGTGTTGTACATTGACACACCTTTTTGTTAGCAAATGTACATTGGCACACCTCAGATGTGCTGGATGGGTACAACGTACTACAAATCATCATCATCTCTTTCGTGAAAGTTAAGTTATTATCCGTGGGGAAAAGTCCAAATTCCCTCCCCTAACTATCACGAAAAGTTTACTTTTCCTCCCTCAACGCCAAAACCGGACAAATCTCCTCCCTCAACTTTTCAAACCATGCAAATTGCCTTCCTCGAGCGGTTTTGAAAGCGGTATTGCTACAAATAAGAGCGGTTTGCCTTTTCCTTTTTTTTTTGGCCGGTTGAATCTTTAAAAAATCATAGTAAATCACGTAACAATCATAAAATGAAAAATCCAATTTTGTTAGAGTCCACATGATTAGATCTACACATTGAATATATAATATGATTTACTATGATTTTTTAAAGATTCAAAGAAATAAATATAAAAGAAAAAGACAAAACCTTCATAGCAAAAACTTTATACTAAATCATATCATATTATATATTCATTGTGTAGATCTAATCATGTGGAGTCTAACAAAATTGGAGTTTTCATTTTATGATTTTTCTATGATTTACTATGATTTTTTAAGTATTCAACCTAATTTTTTTAGAAAAGGAAAAGACAAACCGCCGTTATCAGAGAATACCGCCCTCAAAACCGCCGAGGAAGGTAATTTGCATGGTTTGAAAAGTTGAGGGAGGGATTTGTCCGGTTTTAGGCGTTGAGGAGGAAAAGAAACTTTCGTGATAGTTGGGGGAGGGAATTTGACTTTTCCATTATCCGTGCCTAGTACAGCTGTCGAACGGGGCCGACTGTAAATGGACCCTGAGCCAATATGCATGGGCCGGAGCGCATATGAAAATAAGCGCTGTACAGGGAGCATGGGCCGAGACATCTGAAACCACTGGGGAATGCCGATTCGCTATGGGCTCTCTTAGGCTTTTGGGGCTAGGACTAACTGCTTCTATCTGGGCTAATTAAGCCCAGTGTACTGTCCATGTTTTTTCCATGTTACGTAAGTTTTGCGAGGCTGGAATCATTCCGGCCCATTACTAGCTTTCTTTGAGCAAATCACAACGAACTCTCTCCGTCTCATCGAGCTTCGCTCGTTTTTTACTTTTGAACTTCATGTTTGACCACCCGCCTTATTCAAAATATTTATGTAAATCATAAAATAAATTAATCAATATTCAAGTATCTTTATTGATAAAATAAATCGTAACAAAATAAATTATATTTGTGCAAAAAATTTGAATAAAGCACGCGATCGAATAAGATGGCGCTAATCCGGGGACAAACCGAAAAAGTGGGACGGAGGGAGTAAGCTATAGTTGGATCGAGATTGTCAGAGACAACCAATTGATCTGCTGCCATCTGGGCGATCTGGCTCGGCTGATGCTGCTGCCCCAAGGGCCAGGCAAGGACTGGATGATCCAGGCCTGGCTTGCAGCTGCCTCATTCCAGCCAAGCAAATGTTAAATCTGTCAGAGTTTCAGTCATTCAGAGATCACATTCAGTCATCATGAATGAACCCCGGCAATGAAATTTCATTTCGTCCTATCTGGCGAAGCAAGTAGTTTGCTCCCATTTATCAGTTAAACTGAGGCTAATCTGACGGGCATTTATCATCAGTTTACCGACGCGTAGTAGGTAGCCCGTGTGTAAAAGTAAAACTAGCGCGGTAGTTATTCTCTTTCCGCGAGCTGTTTTGTTCAGTTCGTTGGACCAGTACCATAACTTCACTCGCCTGAAGACGATACGATACTACAAAATCCCAAAAAAACAATCATCATATCCTCCGTGAAAATTTCACAGTGCAGGCGATTCAGCATCTTAGTTTGTTTTACTGCAAATGTTGCACCAGCTAGGAATCTTAAGATGTCAGGTGCAGCTCAGATTTAAAACTCTTTCTTTTTTGTTTTAAATAATATAGATTGCAGGTGAAAACGAATTAATCTTACATCTTTCATTCTTTCCCCTTATATATTTTTGAGGACGTGTGCAAAACAAAACATTATAAACTTTATATATGGCCTGTGCAGCTGTGATTCTGTTTCTGTATTCACAAAAGGATGGAGGAAAACAATGACGCATGAATGAGATTGTTGTGCAGTGCTGAATGGTGGTTGAGGCGACGAAGAGTTATCATCTGATCACCAGCTGCAAGCTGCAACGCTGCAGCTGCAAAAGCATTGAAGCAGCGGGAAGGGTGGTGGGTTGGATGACACTGAAACACACAGTCACACAGTACTGTACTGTACTGTACTGTACAAGGGTAAATGTGGAGGCTGAAGATGCTTTCCAATAATTTGCATTGGCTGGCCAACAGCACAGTATCCTCCTCCAGGCCTCCTGAGTTACAGTAGCAGCTTGCAACGGAGGATCGGAGAGGATGATGGGAGGTCCGGACTCCGGAGACGTTGGACAAATTTTACACCCTGCTCTGTTCTGTGAACCACCATGGCTCAACTGACCCTCTGCTTATTACTATATCTACCTTCTCATAAGTAGTTGTAGATCTAGTAGTACAACATCTTAAATGACCATGCCATTCCCTGGTTTTTTAGCTAGCTGCAACGACTTGCATTAGCCACCATTTAGCCACATGCAGTACAGTGCAGGCTCACCTGATGACCTGAGGCATGGGCCGGGGTTCACTCACTCATTCAGGAGACCTCATGATTTCAGATTCAGAAGCATGGACGCTGCACGGCCACACACCTACCTGCAGATCTTGCAACGCGAGCAGGCAAGCTATGGAGGTAGAATATTCATTTCCGATTCAGTGATCAAAATAATCTTGTGTGTTACTGGCTAGTTACTACTATATGTATATAGCTGTCATGCACTCACCCTGTGGCAGTTTCTCATACATTTCGAATAGTTAAATAGATGTGTTAAATGCCCTTGTTTAGATGGAATGCAGCGTTAGCATGTAGTAGTAGTGTGCAGGCTCACCTGAGTCCTGATCTATGGTGTGCATGATGCATGGGCTTTCTGATTAGGAGAACTCATGATTTCAGGCTCTGATGCACGGTCTCGCGGCCACATCTCGCCATGATTTTATTACCGCGGCCAAGCTTTGCCTGGACTTCACTTGACAGAGCTGGCCTCCATAGGACCATACATGCTTTTATTATTCCATATATATCGATCCAGTGAGCAAATTACTGTTCGATGAAAAGTTCAGTCTCTCTGTAAAGAGTTGATGTGATACAATAGAACACCCAAAATAAAAGTATATACCTGTTTGCAACGGCATGCCATCGTCGACATATCAAATCAAATATAGGCAAATAGCAAACAGGATAGATCAGCTACAAACTTAGTACCAAATGCATTGGTTCCATAGCTTAAGAAAAGAAGCTAACCAGCGAAAACGTCACTCAAACAGCTCTCTCTCTCTCTCTCTCTCTCTCTCTCACACACACACACACACACACACACACACACACACACACACACACACACACACACTGCAAAACACATTCACGGGCTGCATATATATCACTAACATACATTGGTAAAGGCTGATGATGCTGTCGGCGCCCTGACAGTCAATCAGGG
Organism: Hyparrhenia diplandra; assembly: GCA_015847255.1. Lineage (NCBI taxonomy): Eukaryota > Viridiplantae > Streptophyta > Magnoliopsida > Poales > Poaceae > Hyparrhenia > Hyparrhenia diplandra. The sequence continues at coordinate 23,972 of JADLZK010000683.1, read as the reverse complement.
CATGATCCTGAGGCTGTGCAAATTAAAGCCTGGAGATGGAATGAGAATGGAGATCCTTTGGACAATTCTCACGGAGAATGTCGGCGGTTTCCGCGCTGCGTGCGTGCAATAATCGGCCGGAATAATCGTCGTCGTCCATCCATGGAGTGGAGCCCTGTGCACGTGATGATGATGATCCATGCTAGCTGAGTCTGTGACTGATCGTGTTTTCAAACAGCAATCATATCATGCATGGGGTTATATATTACAGGGGTAAAATTAGCCTTTGAGCCTCTGCAGCTCAAGACAACCCATGGTTTGGACTTTGGACTAAACCAGATCTTGAAATAAAAACACTGTGGATTCTTCTAAATGACATAAATATAGCTCTGTCAGCTGGATCACATAAATAAATAGAGTAACAATAATAATTTGATCTCTCACGCTCTTGTTGTTTTTGCTTTCTTGGAGGTAGCTAGACTAGAGAAACACTGTGCCCTTGTTTTAGGTGCGCAACGTTAGCATTGCTGAGTCAGCTGATAAGTCATGGGCTAGCTTCTGATTAGGAGACCTCATGATTTCAGGCTCAGACGACGCACGCACGGTGTCATGCACGGCCAGATCTCCCCATGCTTACTTATTGCCGCCATGGCCAAGCTTATTTGTCCTCACATACCAGGTGTTCCGTACTACCATAGTTTGTTTTTTACATTTCCAGCTGGAGCGGATAGAATTGTTCTGTACAGCAAGATCATATATATACATAGAGAACAAAAAGATGGCTGTTTTCAACAGCACACATATGCATGTGTCAACGTTCTTTGGGACGATCTATTCTCACGGAGGGGAGATCGAATATGTTCAGCGGTTCGCCCGCTGCTGCGTTGCAATGGATGATCGGCCGGCGTAAACTTCGTCGTCACTGATGGAGGATGGAAACCCTACACGTGATGCTCGATCTGAGGCGTGTTTATCGTGTCGTCTAATTTTTCAAAATAGTAATCATGCGTGGGATTACGTATGGGCGACAATCAACAAGACCGTGCACGATCGATCGTACAACAAGGATGGAAGCATACGCAGGCAGGCAGGTTGTAGCAAAACCCCATTAGAGCCTTTGATCTTTGTTACCTTGCGTCTAATTCTTCAGCAAATTTTTTTTTTTTTAGGATTTTCAGGAGAGATAAAAAGCGATCCTCACATACTTTCATTTCATAGATTCCGCAAACCGGTGTGGGTGAAAGGTGCAAGGCACCAATACATTATATCTGTTCGGATACATAGCATTATAGCAATAATTAGCCCTATTGTTGAAACGCAAATGCTGATCAAGATTGAGGCTAATCGATGAATCGAAGAATGTTATTTCCTTCATGTAGTCATATATATTGTTGGGTTTAGCTAGTCCTTCAGCATTCTTATACACACATTCTATTCTCCTAATACGAAGATACGCACGCGTATTCACGAAACAAAAATAAGTGTTGCCATGACCTTATTTAGTTGATGCTCTATTTAGTAGAGCAAAATATCATCCTAGGTAATAACTGTCGTAGAAAATCCTAGCCATGGTCTTTACTTTTTTTTTTTTTTTTTTTTTTTTGCGTAAAAACAAGAGTCCACGAGAGCCTAGCGTCTGTGGTGGTGGTGGTGTGCACGCTCGGGTGGTGTGGATTGGATGGATAATATGGAGCGGTCGGACGAGTTTACTTTCACAGTTTGACCGCGTACTCGGCGGCGATTACTAATTTACCCAACCCAGTGAGAGAGTGTGTAGTATGTCGATGGGCCTGGGCCAGCGCCTAAGCAGGTGGCCCAGCTTGTGGCAGCTGCACAGTGGCCGGCCACCGCGAAGGGAAGCATAGCATTGGAGTGGGGCTGCGCTGCTGCTGTGCTGTGGGCCAAATCCCTGTGCTCCTGCTGCTGCCCGCGTCTGAATCCGATGATGAATGCCGCAGTAGGGGACCGGTCCCACGACCTGACACGCGATGACGACTGGTCAATCAAAAAAATTCCAAAAAAAAAAAAGAAACGGAAATCCAAACAGGCCGGCCCTACAGTATACGTACAGTACATGAATACTCCACAGTGGATACTCTGCTGCCGTGCACGTACACCCCTGGCCGACTGCATCCTGTACTGCCGTGACGTAACATCTAACATGCTTGTACAGTGTACAGCCAGCTCTGCATTCTGCGGCCTTGTATATGTATTGAGGTTGTTGTTGTGGTCAGTACCGGGGTTAGTCGTCGACGTATAGTACGAAACGGCAAGTAAATTATAGTGCTACTGGGAATCGTCAAGGTTAAGAATTTTTCTCGAGGACTAGGCCAACGTAACGTTGATGCCGACGTACGATCCCGGCCGGCGGCCGGCGCGGCGGGGCTACAGCATGCAGAGGTCCAGCCCCCGGCGGGCATGCATGCATATTCTCCAGGGAGGGGACAAGCCGGCCGGCCGGCCGGATCTCCGCCGCGCGCTGGCCTGCCATCGATCGCAGCCGTCGTCGACCTCGGATCCCGTTGTCTAGCCTCGTGTTGTCCACACTGGCTGCCAGCACACAGCTGGGCAGGCCGGCCTCGAAGTCGGAGCCCGACCGGCACGATTCCATCGCGCGCCTACGTTACGTAATACTGCCACGCTCATCATTGACAAGGTAGAGTATATTGTACACTGCACACCAACGTCGTTTTGTGCAAAGGCCTGAGCCCGGCCTTAGCGCTGTGGACGACGTACGGAGAGATACATGTACGTCCTCCTACACCGTAGCTTCCTACGGATTCCTTCGGTGGATCATCGCACTGGTAGACGTATGTTGGAGATACAGCGTACGTAACGTGTCAATATATAATCCGTTCCAGCAATCAGCTCCAGCGCTACGTACGCATTGTCGTTGCTATTGTGTTCTAGTTACCATGTTGCTGGCCGGGTGGATATATATTTGGTACACCTACACGTACTTAACCGGCTGCTAACATAATGTTTACTACTACCTTCCATTCTTTGGATATAGTAGGAGTATATAGAGACGAGGTGACAGTATAATTAACGGACGTGAGAGCAAGTTAGTTGACACGATGTAGTCACAGGACTATGTGAGTGTTCATGTGTGTCTCCTTTTATTTTTTTAAACACCTCAACATTATGGCTTGGTTTCGTGCTACAGGACTATGTGGCCTTGTTACATACATGAAGAGAGGAAGAGAGAGATTACAACATCACAAACATAACAACAACACAAACAATAGCAATGGTAATCTTAGACTAAGCCGAAAGTCGCCAACTCACTACCGGAATCAAGAGATTTCCCGTGAGGCGTATGCACACCGGAAAGGCCCTTTACCCCCGGGAAAGCCTTTCCCGGGGTAAATCACGGGATAGCCATGTCGGGAAAAAAAAAAAAAAAAAAAAAAGGGTCGGAAATAACTCTTTCCCGTGAACACAGCCAATGTTCACGGGATATACCCCGTCGTCAATGGGGGAGGGTGAAACCCCGCTATGGCCTACGTGTCCTGTGGCATGAAACGGCGTTTTTCGTTATTTCCGCGGAGCATAACGGAACCGCTCACGGGATATCCATTCGCTTTCCGTGAGTCATGCCGCGCTCACGGGAAAGATTTGTCTCTTTCCCGTGAGCAGTGTGGACTCACGGAAAGGTTTGGCCTCTTTCCGTGAGCTACTCATGGGAAATTAGCCAAAAATTTTTTTTTTTTTTTCCAGACACAATACGTACATATAAATATATATATATATATACCACATATCACAGATTTCTCACATATCACATATCTCCACAATACCACATATATTACATAAAATCCAACAAGTCACAAGTTCAAATTCACAATAGCATGTGTTCAACCATCACAATGACAGGCTCTAAGATCAAGTTCACAAGTTTTTCACCTAAATCATCACAACCTCGGAACCATTTACCCCACTGTCTTGTTGCTCCGCAGCTTTCGGTCCCAAGCGTTACGCTCCGGGAGTTGGGTTCGAGGCATGAGATTGATCCCCGCACGTAGACAAAGATATTGCATTTGTCGACAAAATTTAAGGTAGATTCTATTGATTTGAAAAAAAAGATAAATAGTTAGAAATTTCGGCGGCACCTCCCCGCACGGAGGGGTTTCCAACCTCGCAAGAAAGCAACGGCTCGATGGCCGACAACCACATGTCCACGTGCACATCTCATGGTGCATTCAAAACTCGGATCATATCCATTCACATTCATATATGCATATTTCGAGTTCACGGAGACAAACTCACGGGAGAGACTCTAGGCGCGGAGGGAAGATCGACGGTGACCGTAGACAAAGGCGGTGGGATGACGACCGGCGGTGGGACGAAGACGGGCGGTGGTGGAAGGCAATCTCCGGTGGCGGTACACACCAACCCGGCCACCAACACGCCGGAGGTACACTAGGAGAGCGTCCATGCTCTTACGGTCTTTGCTCGCCACCCTCTCTTGCTCCGCCTGAGCCCTTGCCCGCTCCCTCTCCTCGGCCTCCTCCCCGTCGGCTTCCTCTCTTCCTCTATCCGGGCCTATTTCAACACAAAGTTAGAACACGGTGAAAAGAGTATGTAATGATAAATGAACCTTAAATAAAAATAAATAAACGTCAAGTCTGGAGACCGTAGCCCGGTAAGTGGTTGGCCGCTCGCGTATCACCGGGCCCCAGCATGCTCGAGCTCGATAACTTCTTTGTGTGGTGCGGGTTGATAACGCTATGACCCAAATAGTACCGCCCGTGCTTCTTGCTCCTCCGGCGATCATGGCGATGTCCCCCTCAATGTCGTGGCCACGGGGATCGGCTTTCTCCATACTTTGCTCCCTCGCCACTCGGTGTACCTACTGATCTTCTCGTGGCGGTCGGGTTGGTGTAAGTTTCGGGCCCACCTCGGGGTTGAAGACGGCCGCGGGATCTTTATACTTGCCCATGTGGGAGCAAGCAAAGGCCTCGAAAGGTGCTGATTGGCATGCCATGTGTCTCCTCCTGTGTGAGAAAAGAAAAGTAGCTAGAATGCTTAGAAAGTATTGAGTTGCACATCGAGAAAATAAGAATTGGATAACACTTACATATCTAGCTTGGTAGGCGCGAGATTAAGGCTCCCTTGATGGTGTGGTACACGGCATCATGGCACGCCGTTCCCTGTAGTCGTTGTGGACCTCCCGATAATTTGTATCGACCCACTTGTCCACCAAGCTCCCGCCCAACGCCTATGCAACAAGCACCACTGCGAATCACCTCTGGGACACCAAGTATAACACATATTATAAAAATCACATTAAGCATAATTAAACTTAGTATGACCATTCAATATTTACCTCCATGTATTGTTCTTTGGTCAGATTCATCGTTTTTCCATTCCTCCTTATCGAGCCTCCTTTTTGGCGTATGTCGGCGCACCACGTCCCGACGGCCCAGCCACGCGTGCCTCGTACCACATGTCCGACACAAGCTTGAAACAAGTTTAGAGCCACTTCATCCTTCTCACCCTCGAATCCCTCCTCGATCTTGAAGTATTTCTACACATAGAAGCAATGTAATAAGTCATTATTTCTAACATTAGAATTTGAAGCGATGTATTTGTACACTACGGTCGACATAGACTTACCCAAAACTCTTTGATCACACGCACTACCTTGTTACTATATTTTATGCCATTGTCATCATAGTTGTCGTCAAAGTCCACGTCTTTGGTGGAACGACGTAACGAAGATGCTCTTCTCCGTCGATTTTAACAAGGCGGGGGTAGTGCTTCTTGACGAATACCAAGAATGCCATTGGGAAGGCGTCCTTTAACCGAGTTCGCGGTGACAACAAAACCCCGCCCAAATGATCAAGAATAACTATTAGTTCCTATTACGATTTTGAAACACGAAAAATAAGAAAGTAGTGCTAAAATGTAAAAAGTAAATTACCTTGGCTGTATCTTGGTCTTATGATCGGTTTACGGTCCTCGATGGGTAGTCGATCCAGAGTGCCGGAGGGGCCTCGCAAGTAGACACGCCTCACGGCGGAGGGAAGAGGAACCCCTCCCGTACTCCGGCTAGTCCCTCCGCGTGGTGTGGCGCCCGGCGGTCCGCGGTCGCTGCGGACGCGAGAGGTCCACGTCCTCCGCCTCCGCCTCCTCCTCGTGCACCACTAGTGGTGGCGGCGGTGGTCGGGGTGCCGACTCCTGCCCTGCCCCTACGTGGCGGTGGTGGTGGCTCGACGCTTCCCTTCGTCTTGCCCTTTGACCTAGCTTCGGATACGCCGAATTTCCTGGTCAACCCGGTTATTTTCTTGAGGACATTTGTTCGAGGCATCTTTTGAATGACCCGCAATTAGATGTACATAATTAGTAAAAATGCAAAATTAAATAGAACATAATTATGAAGAGATGAAAAACCAATAATCGAACATAATTATTAAGAGATGCATAGTATTACATGTATTAGAAATAATCCTCATCCCCTCGTCACGATTTTCAAGACCGAGGATCATAATCCTCATGATCACTATCATCCATGTCTACGTCTTCCAACATATGAAGGCGGGATCCATGAGAGGAGGAACGACGTCAACACCGCATTTGTCCTTAAGTAATTTCTCAAGTAACTGTAAGTCCTTCGCATCTCGAACCTCCTCGCCCTCCTCATCATCAACAACACTTTCATTGTCTACTTCCATTTCGTTGGGCCCGGTTATTTCTATCACAAATGTACCTTGTAGCCCTTCTTCTTGGAAGAACTCTCCCTCATATGTGTTTGCATTAAAATGGTAATCTTCCCCCTGTTTGGGGGATAGTCTACCGCGGTGGCAATACCTTACGCACAACATCCCAACCCTTAAACCGCTCGTCGTCCCGCAACACCATGGGAGATAATAAACTTGTGTGGCATGTTGAGCCACAATGTAGACATCATCTCCGGCCATCTGGGGAATCTTGTCGAATCCGAACAATCCCAAGTTGTTCGAGATCCGAATTTGTTATTTCGATCGAACCAATGGCACTTAAACACGGCGATGAGCAAGCCGTTTAGAGCCGGGAAATGGAGCTCGTATATTTCTTCAATTCTTCCATAATAACCTTTAGTGCTAGTTCCATCATCACCTTTAGTGAAAACTCGGTATTTGTGGTTTTTCGGTTTGGTCGATTCTGCTCATAGCTCATTGTGTGGTAGCGATATCCATTCACGTCATAACCGTAAATGACCTAACCCCGGCCTTAGGTTTTTTTCCATCTCTTGCCATTGCTAGGAGGCTTCATTTCTTGCTTCGGCCTGTCACACAACTCGCGGATCAATTCTAGCCTTAACGTTGTCCTTTGACTTGCTAGTTTCTATGAATGTTCCAAGAAAATACTCGGCGATGTTCTTTTCGGATGCATTAAATCAAGGTTATGTGGAAGAAGAAGGTCATCATAATAGGGGAGCCTCTCTAATCCTCGACTTGTGAGTCCATGCATGATCCTCGCCATAACCCACAAAGACACCATTTTCATCGACCACAAGAGAATTCACTTGAGCACGCACCTCAGCAGATGTCATCATCTCCGGTTTTGGGTCCGTAACTTGGCGACCTTTCGTAAAGTTCTTTTGTCTAGCCTCGAATGCATGGTTAGGTGGGAGGAACCGCGATGCTTGTCGAACGCAGTATACTTGCCACCCTTCTTCAACCAGGTGAACCTCACAGCCGCCTTGCATACCTGGGCAAGGGAACTTGCCGTGCACACACCGCCCGCGAGAATATCCCATACGCCAAAAAATCATGCAGGGTAGTGGTACCAAACGTACATCCTGAAATTTCTCTTCAAAGCTCGGTCGTGCGTCCAAAACCCTTCATTCCAACCTTTGATCAATTCATCAATCACATGCTCTAAGAACACACCCATTTTATTTCCCGGGTGGCCAGAAATTATCAAAGACAAAAGAATGTTCTTCTATTGAAAAGCAAAACGCCCGGAGGGAGATTCAAATGGGATAACGAATACAGCCAACAAGTGTATGGGGCAGCCATCATTCCATAAGGATTGAACCCATCACATTTGCCCGGCGCAACACGCACATTACGAGCCTCCATAGCTTTGTCAGGATGAATATTGTTGAAATGGGTCCATGCTTCGGCATCGGATGGGTGTACCATCTTATCTGGATTGTAGCGATGCCCATCTTTGTGCCATGTCATCTGTTTCGTAGACTCCTCGGTCATGTACATCCGTTGTAACCTCGGTCCGAAGGGAAGGTACCGTAGGATTTTCACGGGGACCTTAAGCTGCCTCTTCTCACCATCTTCACCAGGGTCTACCTCTATGAACCTTGAGGATTTACACTTTGGACAGTGTGTATCATCTTTGTAGTTTTTCCTAAATAAGACGCACCCGTTCTCACAAGCATGTATCTGCTCGTATGGCATCTTGAGTACCTTGAGGAGTTTCTCTGACTCGTACATGTTCTTTGGCAGCACGTGACCTCGCGGAATCAAGCCCCCAAAGATCGTCAACATGTTGGTGAAGCCGTCTCGACTAATATTGCATCGGGCCTTCAAGTCCATAAGGCGTGAAATGGCATCTAGTTTGGAGACCTCACAATAGTCGTGAAGGGGTTTCTGTGCCGCCTCCAACATAGTATAATAGGCCTTTGCGGTTTCTTCTGGCTCCTCCTCCCCATCATCCCCAAGTCCTTGATCAAAGTTTCCGGCATGAAAGTCATGTATCATGTCTCCTATCCCGGCATCAGAAGCAAGATCATCGATGCGTTGCCTCACCACCTCGTCTCTCATACGCTTAGTTTCACCATGGAAGATCCACCGCTTATAGCCATCCGTCCATCCACACATGGGAAGATGTTTAGACATGTCATCCTTACTTTGCCTTTTTTTTATTCCCACATTTCTTGCATGGACACCAAACCTTACTCGCACCTCGAGCATTCTGAAAAGCATTGTCCACGAAAGCACTTCTCTTCTTAACCCATTCATGGTCATAATCTCCAAAACTCCTCCAGCCATTGTATATCTATGCACGGTCATCCATTCTCTATCATATGCGCGAGAATATAAGAATGCAAAGCATCTACACAAGGATCCTACCATCTAATAGGTGAAGATAGGTCCTAATCCCACCCGAGGATGCGTAGATGAGGTCAGTTCCATGCTCCACTCCCTCCGAGAGACAAATTTTCGACAGCACCTCCTCGCTTCTCCAAATACACGTCCTCCCCGAGAGGGGGAGCTGTGTATTCGAAGAACAATAGGGAGATACCGGCCGAAACTCAATCGACAGAGGGAGCATGGAACGAACCTCATCTACGCATCCTCGCCTGTCCAAAATGGGACAATTCGGGGAACAGATACGGTTATAGGTATGCGGGGATCCGCATACTTCCAACCGTATCTCTTTCGAATGGGAGACGCCTAACCGAGCCGCGTGATCTAGCTACGACCATGACACGGAAGGAGGGGATATACCTAGGGTCGCGGTGGAGTCAGGCTACCCGGCGAGGAAGAAGATCGGGGCCGCCAAGGGACCCCGGCCGGCTCGGCAAGGCACTCGACTCCGCTCCGGAGGGCTCCTCTCTCCATAAAAAGAAACACACGGGATCAGTTGAAAATTTTCGAGAACCTCCCCTGCACGGGGAGGTTTCCAATACCTGCAAACAAAGCACATGGCACGATGGCCAACAATCATATTCACATCAAGGGCACGATGGCCGACAATCATATTCACATCAAGGGCACGATGGTCGACAACTCCGCGGCGAAGATGACGGCGTCGTGGGACGGACGATGGTGGGCGGTCCTCCTCCCTCTCTTCCGCCGGCCCGGGTGGCGGCGGTGCGAGGTCACAAGGCGTCTTGCGGCGGCGTCCGGGGCAACGGTGTCGAGGCATGCCGCAGCATCGGGCGTCGGGGCCTCCTCTTCCCCCTCCCCTTCCTCCTCCTCCTCCACCTCCCCACCCCCACCTTCCTCCCTCCCTCCTCCTCCTCTCCTCCTTCTCCCTTCTTCTTCTTCTTCCTCCTCCTCCTCCTCCTTCTTCCTCCTCCTCTCCTCCCTTCTTCTTCTTCCTCCTCTTCCCCTCCTCCTCCCTCCCTCCTCCTCCTCCTTCTCCCTCCTCCCTCCTCCTCCTCTTTCCTCCTCCTCCTCCTTCCTCCTTCTCCCTCTTCCCTCCTCCTCTTCCCTCCTCCCCTCCCCCCTCCCCCCTCCCCCTCCTCCTCCTCTTCCCTCCTCCACCTTGTAGGGTCGAAATGGGGACTAGAGGGGGGTGAATAGTCCTTTCTAAAATTAATTGTGATGGCTAACCAAATATAATGCGGAATTAAAACTATTCGCTTAGCCAAGACTTCACCCCTCTAGCTATGACTCTAAATCACCTCACAAAAGATCCTACACAAAGCAAATGAGGTGATAAGCCTAGCTTGAGCTCCTAACCGTTTCTATTGCAAGGTCACACAAACCTATGCACTAGTACTTCAAACAAGGGTGAGCTCCTACACAATTCTAATGAGCAAAAGCACAAAGCCAACCTAAGCTCACTAGATGCGCTAAGGACAAGGCGACACACGCCTAACCCAAAGGCTCAAATTACTTAGCTACACAAACTAAGTAAAGCAACTAACAAGCTACACAAGCTAGTAATTGTAAGAGCTACTCCACAAGCACAAGGTATATATGAATGTAAATACAAGGCTTGTGATTTGGATAATGCAAACCACCGAGAAGAGTAGACAAGTTGACACCGGTGATTTTTTACTGAGGTATCGGGAAGCTTGCCAACTTCCCCCTACTCCTCGTTGTGTCGACCAACACCTTGGGTGGTTCCTTCGGTGTTTCACCTAGATGGTTCTTCGGTGGTGATTCTCCGATCACTTGCCCCTCAAGGCACGCCCGCAAGGCACCGCAAGACACCACTCTTAAGTGAGCCTCTCAAGGCACCGTAAGACACCACACGCACAAGGGAGGTACTCACCGACACGCTCTAGTAGTGTCGCTCTTCGCGATCCCCGCGAGGTGAGCCACGAACCTCTCACAAATCCTCCTTCCGGAGCACCGCACAATCTCCGTTGCGTGCTTCACGGTCTCTTGCCACCAAGCCGTCTAGGAGGTGGCAACCTCCAAGAGAAACAAGCACACCGGCTTGCAACACGATCACCTAGTGCCACGAATGCGATCTCTCAACGCGAATGCACTAGAATCACTCCTCACTTTGATTTGGATGAACTCTATCAATCACAAGTGAGTGGGAGGGCTCTCAAGCACTCTCAAGCATGGACACAAAGTCCCCAAGGTGCTAAGCACCTTCCATGGCCGACCACATCCTCTATTTATAGCCCCCAAGCCAAATAGAGCCGTTGGGGTCCAAACCACGCGACTTCATGACGACCCGGGCCCCGAATGGACTCACCAGCTCGAGTCCGTCGCGAAGTCCGGTCATAGCGCCCTGGCCGACACGTCCCGCAAAATTCGGGCTGCGAGCTCTGCGGACGCGTTATCGGCCGGAGCCTCCCGTCGGTCGCGTCCGGCCGCGCTTATCGTGCGTCCGGTCACCGCGCGTCCGGTCGGACCAGCTTGCTTTCGGTAAAGCGGCGATATCTCCTTCATCCGAACTCCGTTTTCGATGATCTTGGACTCTATGGAAAGCTTACTCAGAGGGCTACACGACCCACATGGTTACTTGATCCAACTCACAATGGATCAAAGCAGTATTCCACAATAAGAGCAGTCAAGTGTCCGAAAACACCGAAACAACTTCTCCTTTGCAAATGTGCCAACACCACCAAGTGTACATCACCATGTGCATGTGTGTTAGCATTTTCACAATCATTTTCAAAGGATTTTCTCTTGCTCTTACCACGCCACTCGATCCTAACACATTGCAAAGTTAGATCGGCTCAAGTGGCACTAGATGACCGATATGCAAATAAGTTTGCCCCTCTTGATAGTATACGGCCATCTATCCTAAATCCGTCATAAACTTCTCTAAGCACCAATGACCGGCGAAATGAAATGCCCTATAGGTTATACCTTTGCCTTTGCGCATTTCCATTCCGCTCCATCTCCAAATCTTAGATGCAACACATGCACCAACACGATCACCAAATGATATGATCCACTTCATATCATCCGCGTGACACTATTGGTCCATCGATCTTGACCTCACTTGCTCTTCATTTTGCGTCGGACGAAGTCGGCGCCAAGTCTTGCCTAAGCTTCACCGCCTCGCGGTCCATCCAGCTTCACCGCCTCGACTTGCCCTTCACACTTGCAACCGGTCCATCAAGCCAAGCCTTGTCTTGATCTTCACCACCTTGGTCACATGACTCCATGTCATGTTTCATATGCAATAAAGCTCCTTCATTGCGTCATCACTTGTGAACTAATCTCACATGTATTATCTCAATCACACATTATTAGTTCACCTAATGTTGTCACTCAATTACCAAAAACCACAAGGGACCTTTCACCCCTCCCCCTCCCCTCCCACCTTACTCCGTCCGGCCCGGCGGCGCTGGGCGCGACGCGTCGGCCTTGGCGGCGGCGCGGGCCGGGAGCGCGGAAGGGCGGCCTTGCGCGGATGGGCCGCGGGATGGGCGGGCGGCGCTGGCGATGCGGATGGGCGGGGCGGGCGAGAGGCGTGAAGGCCGGGCCGTGGCGGAGAGGAATGGGCGGGCGGGGCGGCGGCGGCGTGTGTGTGCGTGTGTGTGTGTGTGTGTGTGTGTGTGTGTGTTCGAGTGAGTGAGGGGGTGGGGGAGCGTCGGGGGTTGACTAAGTTAAAAAAAAAATCGATTTCCGTGATGGATCTCGGCCGCCTCACGGGAAGAAGTGACCCTTTCCCGTGAGCCCCGGATCCATCACGGAAATCTTGTTTTTTTTTTTGAAATCCACCGCCGCCACACGGGAAGCGGGTCCCACTCGACCCCTTTCCCCTAATAGCTCACGGAAATCTCTCGCCTTTCCCGTGAGTACGCTCACTGACAAGCTTTTTTTCAAAATTAAATTTATTTCTCCCCTTTCTTTTCCTAACATATATATTTTCAAACTTTGATCAAGATTACTTAAAAAATACCTTATCACATACACTCACCTGCACATAATTGATCCTTTTCGCGAAAAAAATTGCCATTATTTCATGTGGTTCTATCTCCTTTTTTTCAAAATTGTATTTATTTCACTACAACAAAAATTATAATAATTACCAAAATAATCCAAAAAATTCTCGAAAATAGACATGACACAATATCCGAGGTCAATTTGCATATAGAAAAAAAGTTTCGTAGCCAAACCACAACTTGACCGCCATATCCACATGAAATCACACTAGATCATTCTCAACAAACATGAAACTTCTACGTAGATGTTGGAGCTTGTGAACATTGTACGTGCCAACTTGTGCGAAACGTTCCCAATTTTTTTATCATAGCCTCGGCATAAGATATCATGATATATTATCAAATTTCATGATTTTTTGCACATCGGTTTATTTTCTAGAATTTTTAAACCACTTGGAATGGGGATTAGAGTTGATGATTTCGTATTAAGATGTTCCAGATTTTGTTATTTTTTTTAATGCAAGGCCTTACATTGTGTTGAGTATGAGGAATATAAATTTTCATCTAATTTTTTTTCAAAAATTTGAAGCACTTGTAGTTCAAATTTGACCTCATTTCATAAATTCCCATAAAAGAGAATAATTACCTAAATATATCAAATAAAGTCAATAATTCACCAAACTTTAATATTGAGTGCAATATGATGTGCAACAAGTGTAGAAAAAGTTTGGAGATGAAAATCCAAAAAAAAAAAAATCCCGTGAGCTTCTTTCCCCGTGAGCGGGATATACCTCTCACGGGAAAAGGGGGCCCTTTGCCATAGGCCGCCTGTTTGGCCCACGTGAAAGCCTGCTCACGGGAAAGTGTTTCCCGTGAGCTAGACGGAGTTCTCACGGGAAAGGGGCACGGAGGGGACGGAGGCGGGGCTGGGGCTCACGGCGGTTACCTTTCCCGTGAGCCCCGCTTCTCACGGGGAATGGAGGGGGGCTTTCCGTGAGCTAAGCATCACGGGAAAGGTGATTTCCGTGCGTTCATTCTTTCCCGTGTTGTTTTTACGTTGCTCACGGGAAATCATATCCTTTCCCGTGAACTGCTGACGGGAAACTATTTGCCCACGGGAAAGCGCATGAATCCGGTAGTGAGAAATGGTGTGATAGCAGATGATGAATCCATCCTAGAAGGCTGGTAGTGGTGGGAGGTTATTACTCGCACACGCGCCTGCGCGGGGCCAGGCAACAAACCCATCTAAAAAAATCCTCAGCTTTGTCGGCATTGGCAGGCAGACAGAGGCATGCCGGCGGCCTGACCGGCGGACTGAATCTGATCAACATGTTGCTAGATTATGCCGGGGAGTGGGGAGGGGATCGGATCGAGCTGTTGGGCGCGCGCGTGCGTTGGAACGTGTGTTTACAATGGTTACGCATCGATGCGCCCAGCCGGGCCAGTTGCCGCCGCCGGCTCGTCGGGGACCGCCCGGGCCGGGACAAGCGCCACGCGCGGCGGGGCTTCCGGCCGCCGGCCAGCTTCTTAACTATTGGCAGTGACGCAGTAGATGACGAGAAGGGCGCGCGGCAGCTATGACGTTCGTGTGGACCAACTTGACGCGCTGACGACGCGACGCACGCACGCACGGGACCGACCGCCGTCTCCCTCCCTCGTCTTCTATTTATGCCAGAAAGAAGAGATGCTACAGTACCTACACTGCACTGTAGGCACTAGCTAGAGCGCACCTAGCTTGCCGTCCATTGATCACCGACCGTTCCATATACAATGCCGCGCGCTAGCGCAGCGGGTGTCGTCGTACTGGTCTACCTGACGGTCCTCGCGGGCGGGGTTCACCACGCCCACGCCGCTGGACCGGCCGCGCAGACGGTGGCGACGACGGCGGCCACGGTGCCAGTCCACGTCGGGGGTGATTCTGGACCTCGGCACCGGGCTGGGGAAGAAGAGCCTGCTGAGCCTCGAGATGGCGCTGGAGGACTTCTACGCCGCTCACCCGGCCGCCGCCACCAGGGTGAGACTCCACGTCAAGGACTCCGAACGTGATGTCGTCACCGCCGCCTCAGCAGGTAAACATATTTCCTTCGATTCGCTTTGTGATATCTAGCCTAGCCGTTTGCATTGCTTCTATCAAACGTACTTAGGCCTTCAAATAGGTTTATATTTAGTATGAAGCAAACATTTTAGATTTTTTCAAAAAAAAATAGAAAAATAATTTCAGTACTTAGGCCTTCAAATAGGTTTATATTTCATAATTAATCTAACGATATTGATATGATAAGTGTTAGTTAACTCCTTTTTATAGATTTATTAGTTCAACTTAATATTATTTGACTTTTCAAGAATGCGAAAGTTGCATTTCTTTTTAAAAAAAAATGGAGGGAGTACAAACCCTAATGAATAAATGTTAACAGTTTATGATACAAAATTTGAGAAATAATGTAATTGTTACTTTTCGAGAAGTTAAGTAATTTCAAGTTTAACTAAATACAACAGACTATTAACATTTACGACATGGAATAAATATCATTACATTAATTATAAACTATATTTTTATAGTAAATTTAGTTGGAGACATAAATGCTAATTCTATTTACTATAAATTAAATTTAATTAAAATCATATATATATTTTTTTAACATGGAGGTACTCCCTCCGTCCCCACTCGAGTTTGTCACCCTAAATTCCGTGTCATCTTATTCGATGCTTCGTCTTATTCAAATTTTTTGCACAAATATAATTTATTTTTGTGCGACTTATTTTATCGATGAAGATACTTGAATATTGATTAATTTATTTTATAATTTGCATAAATATTTTGAATAAGACGGATGGTCAAACATGAAGTTCAAAAAGTCAAAAATGACGAACTCATGGGACAAAGGGAGTAGTAAATTACAATCGCCATCGGCGTTTTTGGATAAGATCGGTCTCAATTTCCGCAAGCAACCGGCGTGAGGTCTGACAAGCAAAGCTCTCTGGAAAGTGTATATAACGAGTACTGACACCTACTAGTACTGTAGTACTCCCTCTCCCTCTGTCCCTATGGAGTTAGTCGTTTTTTACTTTTAAACTTCATATTTGACCATCCGTCTTATTCAAAATATTTATGCAAATTATAAAATAAATTAATCAATATTCAAGTATCTTTCATTGGTAAAATAAGTCGTAACAAAATAAATTATATTTGTGCAAAAAATTTGAATAAGACGAAGCGATCGAAGAAGATGGCACGGAATCCAGGGGTGATAAACTTAGTGGCCCGGAGGGAGTACGTACTCTACCTAACATCATAGGAATTTCTCAAAAAACCTAACATCATAGGATATGCCCAGTGGCCGTTTTCTAGTAGACCTCGTGCACTCCTGTATGTAGCGAGATGACAGCCAACAGTCCAGGATTTATTTTCTTGCCGGCCGTCTGTTCTTGGAGTTGATGACGCTTCATGTGTTTGTTGTCCATGTCCTACTCCACCTGCAACTGCACTACCAATGACCATCAACCATTGAACTGGATAGACCACCGGGAAAAAGCATCTTTGAACAGGCTGAAGATTCAACGCACAGCTTCACTAGTGTTGCTTGAATCTTCATATCACAAAATAATATATGTTTTTTTTTTTCAAAAAAAGTGCATTGCACTTTCTCGCATTAAGGGAAATGAAAGTTCATACAACATGTGGTGAATGATGGCGAGATGCAAAAGGACACTGCAAGCAACATTTAAACATGGGGTGCCGACTAGCACGGCGAAACTATAATGATATACAAGCAATATATGTCATTTAGCTTGTAACACCACAATGTGCAGCATCACACTATAGGAGCAACATTTGGTGCACCCCAACTTGTACCGAAGCCATCGGAAATTTTACTTCGAGCACTGGAATAATGTTCAAACACAGCTAGAAGTGATGCACAAAAACTCAAAAAAAGATTGTAAGCATTACTTATAATCACAACATTGCGGAAAAAGCCAACACCTAATGAGTGTTCCTCCTTTTTATTAATTGTTTTCCATCACTCCAACATTTGTCCCCATTGCATGAGTCTTCTCAGGGGTGGCATCCTTGGAGCAAATACATGTGTTGTGGCAATCTAATGTAAAACACGTAGTACAATGCACTTTGCTAGCAGTCCTAACGCTGCAAACCATGTGGTGGTTTCTATAACATTTACATCAACAAACACACTACCTTGAGCAAAGGTCCATACATTTGTTTAATTTTAGAGCAACCTTTTGGTGCTATGATTTCGGGTTCAACTTCAACAAAACCCCTCAAATCAAGAACCCACCTTTTCATTTCCTCTCTTTTCATGCATTGAAACATGTCAATTCCAATTTAAATGGAAGCTAATCAACCGCGACATGAAATCCACAAACATGGAACACAAGAACACATCAATTATCTTCATTGTCATCACCACCATTAGCATCACTAGCTCCACCCAATGCACCATCGCCATTTGTTGAGCTACAAGTTGAGCCCTAATTGTCATCAGATGTGTTCTCACATCTAGTTCCAAAGTGTCGACAATACACCTCTGCTTCTCAATATTGCCTGCCTTGACCTGCTCCGTCTCCACCTTGTTCTACTGTAGTAGTGAAAGTGTGAAACCTTTGTGTTCGTGTATCATCTTGCTCTGCGTCGTTTATCTGTTTTTCTTGAATTTCTCTTTCTCCAAAATGAGATTTTGGAGGACCTCTTTGTACAGTAGTGGAGTGACACTCTTGTCACTTGCCTCTCTTTCTTGTCCATCAGCCCAGGGGTCTTTGGTAGGGGTTGATTTATTTGTCATAACTCATAAGACCTTATCCCAATGGGGAAAAGTAAAGGAAAAAGTCATGCCTTTCGTAACAGTTGCAAGAGTGTCATCATTCTTCTTTAACTTCAAGGATATTTTTTATTTATTTATCTAGTTCATGAAAAAATGTTTTTTCATGAAAGCTCTTGAAGAGGTATTAGGCACGAAAAATAAAGTTTGCTGCGGGCCACTGCGGGCTACGGGCTGCGTGGGCCGTGCTATCTACGGGCTCGGGCCACGCCCTCGGCCCATGGCCCGGTCCGTGGGCCATTTTGCCGGCCCATGGGCCACTCGGGCCAGCCGGGCCACCGGGCGCCCATAACAGGAGCTGTAAAAAAAAACGAACGGGTTGCTGCTCCCACACCGCCCATGGCCGCCGCCGCCGCGTGCTGCCGCCGGCTGCGCGCGCCGCCCGCCGCGAGCCGTTGCCGCCCGCGCTGCTGCTGCTGCTCGCGCCGCCGCCTACCGCCCGCCTCCCCGCCCCCGCCCCTCCCCGCGCGCCGCCGCCGCCGCCATGCTCCTCCCGCCGCCGCGGGAGCGCCCCGCCACGCTGCTGCTGCTCGAACAGGCCGACTCAGCTCCTGGCTATTTGAGGCGAGCATGCATGCAAGTTCTCGCTAGCAATTTCCACGAAACTTCCTCCGTGCTCTTTTTCTATCTGGATGAAAGGACAAGGAGCAGCATGCATGTACGGCTCCACGCTAAGAATAGCAGCAGGCAGGAAATTCCAGTTTATACGTCTGTTAACAGGCCGGGCCACCACCGGGCCAGCCGGGCCAGCGGGCGGGCGGCACGTGCCACGCGGGCGAGGCGGCGGCCCATGGCCCGCCCGGCCACGGGCGGCCGCCCGTAGCCAGCGCGCATAACGGACCGGGCGCCCAAATGCCGGCCATTTTGTCGGGCCTCGGACCGGGCCGCGGTCACGGGCCAAATGACCATCTTTACACCAGACCATAAACCACAGAGCCATCCCTCGTGTCCCTCGGGCGGCCCCGCTAATACGGCTTCGTCAGATTTCGAAATGACGTCTAAAGTTGTCATTTTTAAAAATTCAAATTTTCAAATGTTCACAAGAAAAGGTGATAAAATAATAGCAGTATGAGGCATAATAAATGTCCACACATATTAATTCTATCCATACTATGTCTTACAAATTTTAAATTCAAATTCCTTATGATAATACCCTTTTTACTTTTTAGATTTAAATTTCAAAATTTAAAAAGGCAAACGTAGTTTTGTGTGACAAGGTAATTTCAAATAAAAAACTTGTCAATTACAAAATTTCATAACTTCTCGGGATCTACACTTTTTATTTTGGTCATTTCTCCATCCGACACACACACACGTATATGCGTAGACACCTTACAAATTATTTAGTAGCACCTCGTCAAAAAAAAAAAATAGTAATAAAGCCAAGTGATGGCCACGTAAACTAATTGTGCGTTTTGCTAACATGCACGCTTTATGCACGCCACCGGTACATGCATACACACACGTTACAAATTACAAATTTATGTCACGTACACACGCTAACATGCATGCACGGTACACACTACAAAATTGTGTCACGTATGCATGCCTTGTTAGGAGTAATTTACGATTCACACATGCATGCATCAACGCTAGGAATTACCATAGATCACGCATGCACCAACCGAATTACCCTATTTTTATAGAATAAAAATTTAAATAAATACTATTACCTCCTAGGAAGTAATTGATGATCGTGGCCCGTTTGATCGGAAAAAAATGAACGGTCCACAATGATTTTGGAGTACCGTAGCAATTGCCATTTGTCATAACTCATAAGACCTTATCCCAATGGGGAAAAGTAAAGGAAAAAGTCATGCCTTTCGTAACAGTTGCAAGAGTGTCATCATTCTTCTTTAACTTCAAGGATATTTTTCATTTATTTATCTAGTTCATGAAAAAAATGTTTTTTTCCTAAAAGCTCTTGAAGAGGTATTAGGCACGAAAAATAAAGTTTGGTCATTCCCAGAGAAAGCTTTTTTGTTGTCGTGTAATAATTTTTAGAATATTGGATAACCTCACCATTTCAACATTTATCTAATTCCACAGCTTGCTAATTTTAACACGAATTTTAAGAGGATTTCCATGCACCACATTTGACGGTACCTTTGTTCTTTTTCTTGCAGCAGTAGAACTCATTCGTAATGACAAGGTCAGCGTTATCATTGGCCCTCAAAGCACTTTACAAGCTGAGTTTGTTACGTATCTAGCAAACAGGACTAAGGTTCCTGTCATTAGTTTCTCAGCAACGGGTGATGCGGCCACTCAGTATAATGTCCCCTACTTCCTTCGAGCTTGTGCCAAGGACTCCTTCCAGGCAGCTTCAATTGCCGCCTTTATTGAGGTCTATGGCTGGAAAAATATTGCTGTTGTCTATGAAGACGACAACTATGGTGTGGGTATCCTCCCCTCAATTGCTAATGCTCTTCAAGATGTTGAGGCACATATCACTTACCGTGCAGCCATCCCCGCTTCTTGCCCTGATTATCACATTGATGAAGAACTATACAAGCTCATGACCATGCAGACACGTGTCTTTATCGTTCATATGTTGCCAGGCCCTGCTTCCCATTTCTTTGCACGGGCTTCGGCAGCTGGTATGATGATAGAGGGATATGTGTGGATTGTCACGGACAATGTTGGTGTCGTCCTTGATGTACTTCCCCAACATACTATTGAAAACATGCAGGGTATTGTCAGTTTTCGGCCATATGTTGCAAAGGCTGCAAGGATTATTGATTTTGTGAGTCGATTTGATTCACTATTCAGAGCTAAGTACGGACAGGCTCATGATGTCAGGATTACAAGGCCAACTGTCTACCAATACTGGGCGTATGATGTGGCATGGGCAGTTGCAACTGCAGTTGAGGACACTAAGAGCGTTGGGTTCTCAAATATAGGTTTTCAAACACCGCAGGATGTGGGCAAGAACTTAGTAAATGGTCTCATGGCCTCTCCTGCTGGGCCAGAACTCCTCAGTTCCATTTTGGAAGTAGACTTTGATGGTTTGGCTGGGAGATTCAGGTTTGTTGATGGGCATACGAATGTTCCCATTTATGAGGTTGTCAATTTGGTAGGAGAAAAAGCAAGAGGCCTTGGATTTTGGAGCCCTGGTTCTGGGCTCTCGAGGCTTTTAGAGTCAAGCCCTGTCCGAGACCAAGTTAAATCTTCAAGCACTGGTGAAGTTCTAAAGCCTGTTATTTGGCCAGGAGATTCAACCATAGTTCCTAAAGGTTGGGACTTCCCGGTAAATGCAAAGATACTCAGGATTGGCGTACCTGTGAGACGTGAGTTCAAATTTTTTGTGAATGTTGAGACTAATCACAATACCAATAGATCAAGTGTTAGCGGTTATAGCATTGATGTCTTTGAGGCTGCTGTGAATAGACTTCCATATGCTCTGCGCTATGAGTACATTCCCTATGATTGTGCCAATTCTTATGACCAGTTGATATCCCAGGTGTACTTCAAGGTTAGCCTTTCCTTGCTAAATTGCCATCACCTATTTTCCCTTCCCAATGATACTTACATTCCTAATTCCTCCCCTTTTTTCCTTATTGGATGACAGAAGTTTGACGCAGCAGTGGGTGACGTGACAATTATTGCCAATCGATCAAGATATGTCGACTTCACGATGCCATACACAGAGTCTGGTGTCGCAATGCTTGTCCTAGCAAAGGATGATAAAGCAGCCATGTGGATCTTCTTAGAGCCTCTAACAAAGGAGCTCTGGATTGCCACTATGGTGTTTATCTTCTTCACCGGTCTTGTTGTATGGATGATTGAACATAAAGATCCTGAAAATAAGGAATTCCAAGGATCAAGATGGAAACAGTTCAGCACTGCATTCTACTTTGCTTTCTCCACTTTGACCTTTTCTCATGGTATCCTTGTTTCGCATAGCACTCTAGAGAACTGCATTTATCTTTGTAGTATTTTGAGCTCGAAGTTCTTTTTTTTTTCTTTCATGCTTGAATTCTTAATAGTATATTTTTTTTATTTACTTTGTGACAGATCAAATTCTCAAGCAACTTCATTCAAAAGTTGTGGTGGTGATTTGGTGCTTTGTGGTGCTTGTATTAGTGCAGAGCTATACAGCAAGCTTGTCATCCTTGCTTACTGCAAAGAGGCTCCAACCTTCGGTGACTGATCCGATGCAACTCGTGCGCAATGGAGATTATGTTGGGTACCAGAATGGATCATTTGTGCGTGAGACGCTTAAGAGACACAAGTTTGATGCTCAAAAGATAAAGGTCCTGAGCACACTCAAGGAATACGCGAAAGCATTGAGGACAAGATCAAAGCATGGAGGGGTGTCAGCCATCTTTGATGAGATCCCCTATCTAAATTCTTTCCTCACACAGTATGGAAAAGAGTTCCAAATAGTTGCCCCCATCGACAGGACTGATGGATTTGGTTTTGTAAGCTCCCTGCAACTATGTGTGGGTAGACCATACTATCTTCATGTGCTCACTTGACCATCAATCTTATATTCTGCAGGTTTTCCCTAGAGGCTCCCCGTTGGTTCCGGACCTATCAAGGGCCATCTTGTACATAACTGAGGGACGTGAAGGATTTGAGATTCAAAAGAAATGGTTTGGGGATACAGCTCCTTCCCATGATTATGAAAATCCTGATACTGATTCAGTACGTCTAGGTTTAGAGAGCTTCAAAGGTCTCTTCATTGTCAATGGAATCGCCCTATTTGCCATGCTGGTAATAAACTTCCTGCATACCAATTACACTGAGCTGACAAACCGTGGTAGACCGCAGCGGGTTCATAGCAGTGGAGAAATTGCTACTGACAATGATCCACAGCAGGGACAGCAGTCACAGAACCACAACACTACCCTTTCTGAGCCTCTTCAGATTGATAGCAGCACCAACTAGATTGTTCTCACCAGGTTGGTTCCTCAAGGTTTGCTCCTTAGGATCCAGCTGCAAAAGAAATCTGAAAACAGAGGATGGTGTTGTTCAGCACATTTCACCTTGCTGGGACGGTGTTACCTTTGCCTGAATACGTAGTAGGGGAGTATGGGAGCTTTTGAAGATGCAGCTTCTGTTTGTTGTTAGGTGTGTTACAACTCCACTGATCAACTTTGAGTTGATGTTATTCTGTTTAAAACTACTTAATGTCATTACTGGACTGCTGGGCATTTTGATACCACACTACTCTGAATAACTTGATGCTCCTTGTATCAGACAGCTACCAGATTTAATTAATGAACATTACCTTTGACCTTGCCATGGTATAAAATTTCGTGGAACTTGTGCCTGGTTTCATAGCTAGACTAGATATACTTACTTGTGTTCTGTCTCTAGAAGTCGTTGCTAGCCGTTTCAAATATACTTGCGGCACCGAAGATTTAGCAGACTGAATTCAAGTCTGTGGACCTGCACACAGTGAACAAGTAGTAGCCACTGTATTGGCATATCCCTGACTGAAAATTTAGGTCTACTGATGACTTGAATCGGTCATCTGAAGCCATGGCCTCTGAATTCAGAAGGTGAATGAATTGTCGTCCCACATCTCAGTCTCTGCACTGGGAGCAGAGAGTGCAGACAATCTGCCTGCATCTCGCATGCTACCTCAAGTCTCATCTCACATGCAAGCTCTGCTCAAGGCCGGCGGCGTCGTATAATATCTCAGCCATCAGTGCCGAAAGACTAATCCTGCAGGAGAAGACGACTGACTGACTGATTGACCAGTGACCACGGAGGCACATTCGGTCTCCGAGCGTTAGCCAAAGGATGTTGGGTTCGGTTGGTTATCCCAACCAAATGACACTCAAGCACCCCTCACCCCTCGCGCCCCGAGTTCAATCGAATGTATTTTAGATTGGGTTTTTTATTAAAAAAACCAAAAATAAAGGGTGGGTTTCCCTTCTTGACTTCGGTCAAAAAAAAAAAAAAAGTCTCCAAGCTTTAACATTTCAAAGTCAATTGATCGAGGGCATGGAATGGAATAGTTTAGGTTTCCACGTGGAGAGTCTTTATTACTCCATTCGAGCCCTGTGAAATTCATGCGAAATCGTCGTTCTGGGAAATTGACAGACACTGATGCTTTGCCGTGGAATACCAATGCCTCCTCGATCGATCGAGGCCTGAAAGTGATGGCACCGACC
>JADLZK010000681.1:0-98094 GCA_015847255.1 Hyparrhenia diplandra | reverse complement strand
GTCATCATTGGAATCATGGACACTGCCTCTGCCGAAGTCCTCTATCGCTGCCACCGAGGGTATCCTCTTCCGCCCGGACTCTCAGGCCACCGCCGCCCTAGGATTGCCACTGCCGACGGGATCCACCGCACATTATCCATCTCTTCCTACCCGCTGAGATCTTCACTGGCGCTCAGGCCGTCGCCGCCCCTAGGGTTGCCACTGCCGCAGAGGGGGTGTCCCAGTCAACTGTCTTCCCTAGGACACGGCAGCCTGCAGAATCACCTCTGCTTTATCCGGCTTGTCCCTGCCGAGGACGCAGGTCATGGGGTCCATGGGGAGCCTTGGGGGTGAGGTGGGAGGGATATCCACCGCTTGTTGTAGGTCCAAGCCGTTGTAGGCTTGCAGCCAGGATGGAACTCGTGCGGGCTGGCTGCGCTGCCACCAGCCACCTTGTCCACACCCGGCCAGGTGCTGCTGCCAATGTGGTGGGTCGGGACGTCAGGTGATCCACTCAAATGGTGTGGGACTCATCGCCATCGGGCTCTGTCGGAGCAGGCGGACGCCCCGCCAATTCGGACGGGATGCAGACAAGCGGGCGCCACCGCCTGTGGAGAAGAAGTGCGCCACCGCCTCCGGACAGGAAGGGGCGCCACCGCCGGCCCTCATGCATGGATCTGCATCAGCTATATCTCATGACAGTACATACATAGTATGGTGACTCAATTTTGTGGCCTCATAGAAGACAAATATCATCAAACCTCTAAAATTCTGAGGAAAATCCAAGAGATATACTAGCTAGGACAAAGAGACATTCATATATATTATTTGGGCTCGTAAAATTATCTAGGAGGGTCCAAAATTTGACTGAAGCGCTCTAGAAAAATATTCTGAAAAATCAACAAGATTTTGTAATCGTCACAGTGAAAACGTGAGATGAAAAACATTGATACATATATTCTCTAATCAGATTGGGACATTCATATATAATATCTATTGACAGTGTTTGCATTTTTAAAATATTCGGCGCATGTGTATGTAACATTGTTGCTTGTATGTATCAATGTTGCTTGCAGTCTTGCTTGTATATATATGCACACATGCACCACGCCGAATATTTTAAAAATGCAAACACTGTCACTAGGTAAAACCTGGTAACTCCGAAGCGCATGTGTGTGTGTGTATATATATACAAAGCAACAACACGTTGCTGCTCCCACAAATGTCACAAACTAGCATGAAACACCTACCAGCATATGCAGGACATGCTGTGGATTGTCCCAAGTCCTAGCTCCCACAGCCTTAGTTTGCTCCCCATCTGGCTGCAGCCACCGCTGCAGCCTCCGGCGTAGTGCCGTCTACAACACTTTCACCGCCACGCCCAGGCTGCAAAGGCGAGACTTCCATGTGCGGCAATGTACGGATCCCGCTACCCATTTGGCAAGAGCACTGACTGTGTCTTGCCCATGGCTATGGGTTCGGGCAACTTCACTATCACATGCAATTATGCCTTTGACCCTCCTAAACCATTCATTGGTAACGTCGAGTCATAAGCACATCTCGCTGGAGGATGGTCAGATGGCTTGTCCAGTCCTTGCTTGCGTTCAAGTGCTTCTACCAGCCTAAGTTTACTTATTGGTCGGTGTACTTCACCTTCGTCCCGCCGTACCTGATCTCATTGACAGGCAACGAATTTGTTGCCATTGGGTTACGACACGGAAGCATTCCCTGGCAAATAGACACAGATCAACAGCGCAACACTGGCTGTATCAGCTACTGCGCGAGCCTGGGCGACGCAGCCAAGGATGGTGACGACTGCGTGGGGCGGGCCTGCTGCAAGGCAGGCATTGTTGATAAGCTTGGACACCATGAGAGTTTACTGGCCTGATGGCACAACCGGCCGTAATAATACCTTATAACTACTGCCCCTGCAGCTATGCCTTCACGGCCAAGAAAGGCTGGTATGTACAACTCGCTCCTGCTGAAACATAGATCCAACTTTTCAAATTTGAACCCTGCTTTAATCAAAAAAATTTTGAACCATGCTTGAAAAAAGTAATAGTAAATTAGTAAATTATGTTTCAATTCGTATTGGATACATGATGCTTATTTTTTATATTGCAAAAAATGTTATTACACTCTTTTCCACAATTTTTTTGAAAAATTTAAAAAGTTTGACTTAAGACAAACATATATAGAATCCATTATATGTTTCAGCATGGAGGGAAGTATTATACCCAAAAACATATATGACGGAGCTTGGCTACACAGAAGGCCATAATATCTTGGAGTCATGCATTATGTGCGCTGGCATCTTCGATTAGTTTGTGAGAAAAGAGAGGAGGATGCAGCCTTTGGCTGACTGTGTACAATATATTCTCATCAGGTACAAGTTTAGCCGACAAGATCTTTATGGTCGAGGGAATAGCTTCGGAACCGGTTTAGTGATGAAACTGTCCCGCTCGTGCTTGACTGGGCCATCAGAACGGATCTTGTGTCAATGAGTCAGGGAACCTTGAAAGGTCCTGCCTGTGTCAGTAACAACTTTTTCCGCGTCAACGCCACAAACGGGGATGGGTACCTTTGCAAGTGCACAACCGGATACACAGGCAATCCCTACGTCCATGGCGGATGCACAAGTTAGTGAATTTATTCTCTACTTAATGATATTATTTTTGCAGTATACATTTTTTTTGTTGAAAATGAAATCGTCTCCAGCCTTAGCGCCGCACACAGCCATGTTTTTATAAGTTTTTCGCTAATGGGCTTAACACAAGAAGATAGAAAAGGGACAAATAAAAAGCAGATGATCAAGAGCTTGACACAAAAATAGCAAAGTCTACGACTGCTTCTCAACCATTCTTAGTGAACAGATGATCAAAGAGCAACAACCTCCAATCTTGTATTTGCCAAATGGACAGTCCATCTTACATCCTTATGCTGCAGCAGCCCCAGAAGCAAAGCCAATATGATACCTATAGGTTGCCTGCTACTGTTTTTGTCAAACAAGGTCATTACAGGTACAACCAATTTGCCCATGACAGGCTGCAGCCCCACAAAGATCAAAAATCTTTCATTTTGTTCGATGCCCATTAACCAATTCCCAAAAAGCGGGATATGGATCTAGGTGATGTTAACTCCAGTAGCTACATGAACAATTCTCCAAATAGACTTAGCATCTTAGCAGTCAAAAAAATAGGTGATTAATTGTTTCATTAGAATCACAAAGAACACAATTGACACCGACCAGTTCGGCCAAATATTGTTCTATGTTTTTTTTTATCAAACTAAATTGTTCTTTGTTAAAATCACTCCCTTGAAGATACCAACAAAATATTTTTTTATCTTCAAAAGAATCTTCAGCTGCCAAAATGAACTTATTAGTGAAAGGAGAAAACCTTGATTCATCAAATATTTATACATAGACCATGCCAAGAAATCACAATCATTATGTAGGTCCCAAGTGAAGATGTGTTCATTCCATTAGAAAGCTGGGTATGATTTATTTTAGCTATTAGTTTTTATCAGTCAATTTATTTCCATCTAAAATTCTCCGAAGCCAAATATTAGTGGCACCAGACTCATAACATCGGTCAATTTCTGCAGTATGCAGATATGCTCCTTTCTCCACACCAATGGACCCATGTAGTGAGATAGCAACACTAAGATCATTATGAATGTGTTATTCATTATTAATGAAAATCAAATTATACGATGCCTAACTTCATTCAACAGACTACATACAAAATATAAGTACTTTTTGTTGTTGTTCTATAGAGAAGCAAGCTGTAATAAGTTGTGGCCATGGGTGGTGGCAGGCACTGCTGGCGGCGTCTAGGATTAGGGCACAGGGGGCGGCGGGCAGCTTAGGGAGGAGGAGGAGAGAAGAGAGCAGCGCGAAGAGCTGAGAGCTAGGGTTTAGAGTCTCTTGACTATTCTTTTCTTGATCTGCAACGATTACATGCTGCTAGTATTTATAGTGCCAGAGAGACAAGACTCCTAAGCAACCTCGGAGATCCTTATAGGATTTGGATTCTCCTTTTCTAACAAACTCAAACTCTTCCAAACACGACATTGGAGAGCTTTACATATTGAAACATGGGCCACCGAAATAGCTGCTGATGGGCCAAAAATACAGATGCTAATCATGGGCGCTTGTGCTGAATTGCACTGATGTTGCAGCTATGGCGCCACGTCCACCGGCCCAACTACATGTTGATAAGTGCACGTCGATCGTCGTCAAGCCGCCGCCGCCGGCGATGATGACAATAAACGCCGTCGGGCTGTTGTAAGTCATCTTGTTCACGTCTTGCTCATCTATCACAGAAATTGATCTGACGCCTTGCCGGGCTGCTACTTAGCACGTGCTCGAACGCTCGGGCTGCTTTGCTGGCATCTTTGCTTGTTGTTGTACTGATCTTGCTGCTTGCTGACGCCGTTGTGTTCTCGCCGAGATGCCATCGCCATGCCGCGGACGTCCATCATTGTCTCTTTTTTGCTGCAGTGCTGGTCGTTGCTCTGGGCCGCCGTCACCGCGCCACGGATTGCCGCATGACTGTCCATCTAATCTATGTTGTAATTGATGACGATTAAACGATGAAGAAACAATGATCAATCACAGCGGAGACACGAGATTTAACGTGGAAAACCCCTCCCAATGCGGAAGGGAAAAAACCACGGGCGCCAGTCAGCAACACTTCACTATATCAGGAGTCGGTTACAACGCCGTATGGCGGCTTACAAGAGATAATCAAGATGAAACCCTAATCAGGGTATATGTACCGTATCGCGGGGCAAGCCTCGGGTAATGTGCAACTAAATTTGGAACATATTCAACAATTTACAGCTATGCAAAAGAGAGATAAGATGTAAATTTAAATATGTAAAGGATCTCACCGTAAGCGTGGGCGGCCATGGATGTCGAGGATGCCGGAGTTCTTGATGACGTGCAGTGAGTGTTCGACGACGACGGCGGAAAGGTGGAGGCAAGGTTGATGGCTTGCTAGACGGAGAGGTCTCTGCCTTGATCATAGATGGCCGGGGCGACGTGCGTGCGTATTTGCAGCGTATGGTCTGCGGCGGCGCATATTTGCAGCGTATGGTCTGCGGCGGCGCATAGCTTTTGGGTTGGCCTAAGAATAGCAGGGCTTTGGCTTGATGCATGCCCCAGCGTGATGATCTGAATATGCCGCCCCTGTTGGGGCGTAACGTGCACCCCCTTTGACCTGAATGACTCAGCTATTTATATAGGGGTCAAAGCCAGGCATCAACCCCTTGGCCAAGCAACGAGTTTACGTAGATTAGAAATCTCCAACGACGACAATGCAACGTGAAGAATATGGACTCTCAAGATCGGCTTTATTTGCATCTATCCAATCTAAACTTCTTGGTTCACGTACCTACGTAGTGCCTCTGAAGCATGGGCCCATCAGGATGGTGTCGGTTCAACTGTTTGTAACATATCTTCTCTCCTTGCTTAGATATCTCCAACTGTTTGTAACAGACATGCCTTGTTTGCTAACGAAGATATTTTATCGGCATAGAGCTTCTAGAATCTTCCCGGCCACATAGACTGTCCAATAGGCCCGGCCATCGGCAATATATATATATACCTATATATGTGCTTGTCCGTTCAAGAATATACATGTTACCAAGCTCTACGTGCTTTTGGTCCAGTTTAATTATTATCAGTGGCTAAATAAATCTCATAGGCCACTTAAGAACATGGGCCTCACTAACCCTTTCATATCAATATGATGGATCAATAAACTCATCGACGATGAATTCTATTTATCTTAAACATGGGTCGGTTCAAATATTGAAGCCAAATATACAATATACTTTCAGGCCTGTTTGAATCTTGAAATATTTTTTATTTCCACTAATTAATATAGTGGCATATAGCTTGCTTAATTGGCATTATTAAATAAAATTATGCCAAAATTTCATCGTACAAATGCCCTCCACCAAGTAGAGTTCATGTGAGAAAGGAACATGGACTCGACTTGGTGCAATAAAATAGATAAAATCTTTCATTGGGCCTATGAGCTTAGGCCACAAGATATATTGTGCTGCAGATAAACAATGAAGATAATGTTACATAGTCGGAGTGATGTGCTCATAGCCTTATAGAAAATAAATGAGACGCTGTTTTGTGGAGATTAATTGGCCATATATCGCGAAGGATTCAAAGACTTGCGGGTCCTTATTGCAGAACAAGGGAAGGACCGTGTGGAGGAGAAATCTGTAGAGTTGTGGAAAAATCAATGAATTCATTGACTTAGTTCCCCACGGTGCAAGATGATATCCCCCTAACTATTTGACTCAATTGGGGGGTAGTAGATTGCCCATTATGATCGAATTTTGAGTGATGAGGAGAAGCAGCTCTTGATATCGTTTCGTCGGTCTTGTTCCTAAAGACCGATTAGCATAGCTCATCGACAATAGCTTAGGGGTGGCAACTTATTAGTGCCGCCGTTTTGACGAGTAGCTTTGAATTCAAGCCCCCAGAACGTCATGAGAGCCTGATTATGTAAGATGCCAACATTTGAGAGACATTTGTTTCAATCAAATATAAGATTGATCGGATCCCCCAGAGTGCATCATTTTCTCTTTTTTGTGGATAGATCAAATGCCCATCGCCTTGATGTGATAATGTGCCTTCTAGTGTTGTTAACTTCTGTTGCTTGGCATCGACCAGCACGTGTGCACGTGGCAAAATAAATATGCCTATCCCATGATTGTGCAGCTACACAACAATACTCTTGACTTAGCATGTGAAATGCTCCATAATTTCTCAAATAGTAAGCCAAGCTTGACCCTTCTAGCGGTCACGACCCATGAGAGGAAAACAATGATATAAACATCTTCATTCTTTGACCCAAGTTTCTCTTGACCCATGTATGCATATCACTTGCACGTGCAACATAGCCAAGTCGCCCGTGTTAGAAGAAAAGAAAATGATGAGGCGAAGGTCTGTGCCCCAATCAAACAAAGCTGCGATGGTGGAAGTCCATACCACACGCAGAATTTGAATGAGGTGATAGGCTGCACCTCGTGTAAATGAAATCCTTTTAGGATTGCTTATACGGCGGAAGACCATACCCGTGAATTGATTCTTGTAGCCCACCTTTGTGATGCAAGTCCATATCACAATGGAAACTACACGAGATTATGTTGCAGGTCATAGCGAAAGTCCATACTATGATCTAAGCACATATGAGATGATATACTGCGGCCGTTATGCTGCACGGCGCCAGCCAATCATACTCAATTGTGTCTTGTTCCGTGGTAAAGGTACATACCACTTTTACAAGAAAGAGTTTAATCAATCCTATTGCGATCATTTTAAATATTAAGATGCCAGCCAATAGAATTTTGGTGGCGAAAGTACATACCCTTTACTCGACAAGAGTTTATCAAACCTTATTGCTGCCGTTTAACAACTACGGTGCCAGCCAATAGAATTTTCATGGCGAAATGCGTGCCACTTCTCGATGAGAGTTTATCAAACCTATTGAGGTTTAGCGTTTTAACTTCTGGCGCCAGCCAATAGAATTTTCATGGCGAAGCACGTGCCACTTCTCATGGAGAGTTTTGTCAATCCTACCGTGGCGTGTAACAACTTCACGGCGCCCGGCCAAGAAATGAAGGGTTTCACGTATCCGCGGGAACCACTATGGTATGCTTCTCTGCTCTACCGCAGTGTTTTATCAATCTTATTCGCGGTCATTTAAATATGTCGGCGTCAGCCAATAAAATTGAAGGGTTTCACAGATCCGTAGAACCACTATGGTATGCTTTTTGCTCCCAGAAAATAACCAATCCTTTTGGTATTTATGATGAAATAAGGCAGGATTAAGGGGATGTTGGTATAAATTATATACACACAATAAAGATAAAGATATCCGCAGCGCGCCGGATAGAAAATATTGTTGTAGCACTTCACCCAAAAGACAGAACTCCCGGTTTTAAATATCGAACCCAAAGGAACAAGAGGTGAATATAACTAGGTTTACTTAATCCACTTCACACTCAAGATACTTAAGAAACTAGCTAGATAAGGGGAGATAACTTTCCTGGTCTTCTAATTCTAACCTCTATAAATCTTATTTTTATTTATTCTAAACGGGGCGCTAATCCTTAATAAAGTAAGGCAAAATTACTTTATTAAGAACGTGTACAAAAGTCTACCATTACCTATTGATGGGAGGTGGGCTCTGAAATTTCAATAAAGTTATAAAGTCACCTTTATGATACTACCACGAATCCGGGCCAATAGGGGTATTCACAACAAACCTAATCTAAGCACCACGCTTAAACTAAGAATTACTACTTTAATCTAGAGCAGCCGGGATTAAAGCACTCAAACAAGAGTTGCAAACTTGAAGAATAAAATAAACCAAAAACTTTACTTTAATTATGAAGTCGAATACGGATAATCTCGAAAACAAGCTCCTCTCGCCAAGAGAAATGATCCCTTGGTAGTGAGGAGAAGAGCCGATAGGCGAGAACTCCTACGATCTACTCATTACTAATCCCTCTATTTCTAATAACCCGATTTGCTAATCAAGATCCGTAGTAGGTAATTGGAATATTGCTATTTGGCTCTAATCATTAGGATCTTGACTTCTCGAACTCTAACCACTAACAATGAATTGCTACTAATGAATTCTAATAATGAATTAGGATTTGGGGGGGGGTGCCTCTGCTTATGTAGCCTCCTATGATGAATCTCACCATTGGATCAAATCGACTTCATTGGACGACTTTGATTGGATCTCAAAAATTTCGGTTGGAAGAAATTTCTAGAAACTGGACACATGGTTCCATCGTGGGCCACGATCTCGAGCGCCAGGCCAATGGGGGCAGCCGCCGGCATCTGCCGGTGGGCCCCACCTTTGGCGTGGCCTCCTCTTGTCTTTTAAGGTCACCGAATTTATACTAAATATTTCTGATTCAGTCCTTTTCTTCCGTTTCTCTATTTCCTCTCTTTCTACTCTTTTACGCTTTTTCAAAGATTATCCCGCAAAAACAGTATACACCAAAACTCATGGAACTCATTAGTAATAATAGTCATTTAATAACATTAACCCATAGTTTAGTAGGAAAATTAATAGTTGATTGTAGACTTTATCTACCATCAACAGGGGATTTTTTAAAAAAAATGTTGGCTTCCCTTTCACCAACAAGCTATGTATGGCGACCCGCCCGATAAGTCTATGAAAGAGCTCAATCTTTAGGATGCCTTGTTTGTTGCTAGTGTTAGATGTATAAGGATGTCTTGTAGTAGACGTTCCCGAAGCAAGAAAAAAACTTCTTCAAATCATCACATCGGCCCGACTAAGCTGTTAGCCGCGGACTCCTTTAAGAGACATTAGGTGTGGCTGAGATGGAGCTGTTCTGGGTATAAGGCTCGGGATATGCCACAGTTTTTTTCTTGGCGTGGTGGAAGGTAGTCACTCTCGATTAAGCCCGGGCATTCCATTGGCCGACTTGAACTTGATTCATAGCTTTTTGTTTTGCTATGTTGTAGACTTTGGATTGTCCATTTATTTGCTTGGACTCCATTTTTTATTTTTTTGACTTGGAATCTTTGAGACTTGCTTTGAGCGTCCTTCAAGACTTTTGAGATCCTACTTTCCACACTTTGTGAAACTAGACCTACGTGGGCATCTATTGTTTTTTAGTCCTTGTTGAAATGTTGGGGTGGCAGAAGCTGCACACTGCACCCATATGTGGATGTCTCTGCAGCTTCTTCTTTTTTGTCCTGGAGGATGATTCCTTTTCTTCCTCTAGGTGTTGTTCATAAAGAATGCTAACATGAGGAAGCTCCACCCACTAATAAAGTCAAGGATAAACCTTACTTTACTATTAACTAGAAAAGGAAAGAAAGAGTTCCTCCTATAGGCTACATAAAATTGCACAACATTCCCAGGATGACCAAGATTCACTACCCTTTTGTTTAAAGGATATGATCTGGCTGATGAGGTTAACTACATCTCCTAGAGTGTTGATTCATAATGATAAATAACCGTAGGCATAGTTCATAGCCTGGTGTTAAGATAGACTTTAAAAAGATTCCCTGTGGCCTAAAGCTCATGCTTATAGGTGCAACACATTGACAGATAAAAAATAAAATTCATAGTAAACAAAAAGTAAAGACAAAGAAAAACTAAAAAGTAAATAAAAAGTAAAAAAGATAAAAAAGTATAATACAAGATTAAGCTAGACTCTTTCATTACTATCCAGTAAAACTACCGTTCCCCAGTAGCGGCGCCAGAAGAAATTTGTTTGGTATTTATTATATACACACAATAAAGATAAGATATCCACAAGCACACAGGTAGAAACACGGTTGTAGCACTTCACCAAGATAACCGGTTTTAATATCGAACCCAAAGGAATTGGTAAGTGAATATAACTAAGATCTAACAGCAAATTTCACAATCAAAGGACTTAAGAAACTAGAGATAAAAGAGACTCCTCAAGTATATCTAATTCACACACTCCAAACCCTGTTTATATTATTCTATCAGGGGCTAATTCTTCATAGGGTAAAGGCAGAGTACACTCTACTAAGAACAGACAAAAGTCTACCATTACCTATTAATGGGGAGGTGGGCTACAGAGGATTCAATGAAGCTATAAAAAGTCACCTTCACGATACTACTACCACCGAATCCCTGGCCATTTGGGGGGCATTCACAAATAACTCTAGTCTAGGAGCTTCCACTTACTTTCACGAGGGTACTCCCTTAATCAAGAATAACCAACCAAGACTAAAGTACTCAAAAGAGTGTTGCAAACAAAGATGAATAATATAAACCAATGCTTACTTTTAATAAGAAGTTGACTTACTAGAGAATCTACGGAAACTATAAGCTCTTCTCACTTGAAGAACTTGATCCCTTGAAGGAATATAGTAGAGAAAGCACCGATAGGCCGGAACTCCACTAATCTACTCGTACTAGATCTAATCTAGTTTCTAATCATAGACTAATTCCAAGAACTAATCTAATCTTGATTGCTGGCTATGTCTGACGTAGATCCATTCAAGGGACCCCTCGTGATCCTCTAGGGAATAATGAATTAGGGTTTGAGGACCCTCTCACTCAGGAGTGCACTGCCTCTTTATTTATAGTCCTGAGGGATGAATCAGGGCCGTTGGATAAAACCGACCCTAAATCAACGGTTAGATACGATTTATGAGATCCATAGGTCGGTGGAAAACTTCCGGAAGGAGGTTACTTGACTTGCATGTAAGGGAGGGTGGCCGCACTAGCCCTTCAGGCCGGCCACCCTGGGTCTATGCCAGGTGGGCCCCCACCTTCCAGCATGGTGTCCTCTGGAGTCTTCTTGATCCTTCTAATTTGTACCAATCATTTGTGATTCATATCTTTTTTGGTTCTGGACTCCAAATGTGGCAAATGATATGTCTATTTCGATCGTCTCGATGAGCTCTTCGAAATGGTGCATGCCAAATAATCATTTTATTCTATGAAAAAGTAGAAATCACATAAAATTGAAACCACCAAAACTCATGGAATCCATTAGAATCAAACCTAGAACTCTAGTAGAAATCATCCTTTTTATATGATTCTTCATGTTTATTTAACTATAAAATGTTTGATGTTATCCATCGTCAACAATAGCCTTCCTTAGCATGCATTTTTTTTTAAAATTTTTTTAAGACATCAGCTTTTAATAGGAGGTATTGGCCGGAATCCTGCCCTAATCAATCAATTGGTAGAGCACCGCATTGTAGACTTGTTCTACGGCATAGGGCCCTCCACACTTTTTGGGTAAAATTTTCCCTTAATTTCGGTCATGGTAATGGGTCATCAAGCACTTGTGCCAGGTCTCCTTTCTTGAAGACGCATGGCTTAACGGAAAGCTTGACATATGCTTTCGAGGCCATGTTTAGGTGATAAAACTTAAAGTTTTGTAGTGCATTCGAGGCGGCTGACACTCTTCATGCGCATTGAGGCGGCACTCTTCATGCGCATTGAGCTCTTGGAATCAAAGTTGAGCTTGTTTGTCTTTGGAAGTAAGTTCATTGTGGATGGCAACTCATATTGCCCAAAGCTCCACTTCTAGGGGCAACACAACTTTGGTGCCAAACACAAGGACTAAGATTGAGTGGGTATTGAGAATATGACACGATATGCCCAAGGTGCTTTAAAGTGATCGCGTCAATGGGGCTTGTGTTTGTATACTTGGCCTTCTTTAGAATCGCATGCCAAGTGTGGAAGGCCTTACGCTAGGCCATTCCACTCAATCTTGTATTTGTTGAGAGTTTGGCTACACCTTTGTTGACATACAAGTTTTTTCATCATCATAATTTATCCGGTAGGCACACGAGTAATAGATTTTGATGTGGCTCAAAAGGAAGTTGTTATCACATACTGTCCCTTAGATTGCGGGGGCTACTTCAGCCCAGCCTCTAGAGTAACTTAATGGGTAATTTTATAGATAGAGTGGCCATGTGGCATGATAATCACATCATTACTCTCAAGAGCGTAACAAAACCATGAAGAGTACGGTAGGATGGAGACCCCTGGTGTTGGCGAGTTATGCCATGCTGGAATGGGCGAAGAGATGAGACAGGATGTGGAGATGGAAATTGTCGTACATACAAGGTGGGTGTTATACTACCCACCATGTTGTTGATATAAAGGTGACGTGAAGACCATTGTTGGTGGTGCGTTATCGACCATTTTATACCGCCAACTTATGTCTATTTCATGGGAAACTTACAAACTCATGGCACATATACCTTTACTACTAACCTAGTTCCACTTGTATTTTTTTGAGAAATTATGTTTTGGACCTTTACATAGAATCAATTTGAAAACATGCCAAGCAAGGAGGAAAGTGCACCACGGAAACACGTTTTTAACCAAGAGCATGGCAAGAAGGCGTAATTAGGCAAGATGGGCGGTTCACCATCCAACCAACTCGGCCCGCCCACAAGCCCACCGGAAGGGCTTTAACGGGCTGGGAACCCGATCGCCTCCTACCCGCCCTTTCTCTGGCGGTGCCATCAATGTACCCTGAGGTGGTTGCATGGGGTGATTTCCTTAATTAACACCGAAACCTATCCTTGTATAAATATAGGGGTAGAGCTCTCCCTCAAAATAGAACACACACACCTTTGGCTAATACCTCTCCACTTTGTACTTTTAGTTCTAGATTTAGTTTGTGAGCAAGGTTGAGCTTCAAGGAGGGCTTGTCTCCTTGGAAGGATCTTCTTGGTAATATACTATGGAGCTCTTTTCATATTCAAGTAATTATTTATATTGCAATGCATATGAACTAGGTATAGTTATCCTCATGTTATATTCATAATGTATGAACTAGACTATAGTTAATATGTTTGTGATATTAAATGACTAATCAAGCATTTGTGGCACCATTTTATACCGCCAACTTATATCCAAATCCCACTAAACAAGTATATACTTATGACACATATGCATATGCTTTTGACCTAGTTCCACTTGTTTCTCGAGAAAATATGTTTTTGTAGGACAAACACCGACATGTTTTGCACAAAGTAAAGAACAAAGAGCAAAGCGAGAACACACATTCCGTAATCAATCAAAGGGGAATAGAAAAGCCCAACTCAAAGATGAAATGGACCAAAAGCACCCTTGGATCTGTCGGGATCGGCCCACAAGCCAACCCGCAAAAGACGGTTCGCGAGATGAGCGGCCAGTGCACCCCGGCCTTTGGGGCCCAACTTCCTCTAGCCCGGTTCCTCCCCCGAAGAGTAGCGGTGGCATGCGGGGGAACAATTTAGCGCCAAACCGAGCCATCCTAGGCTACAAATAGATGTGGAGGGCTCCATTCTAAAGATACACCACACAAGAGTCTCTCTCCCTCCACTTGTATCTTTACTTTTTTATTTGTTAGTATTAGGAGCTTGGCAAGGCTTGATGTAGAAGATCAAGAACACCTTGAAGGTACTTGGTAGATCAATACAATGTTCATCATGTTGATCAATGTCATGTTCTTCATCTTGTTCTTGTTCTTTTATTTATCATTATAGTTGTGCTAGAGAACTAGAGTATAGTTTTCATGACATAATCTTGGCATATGAACTAGACTATAGTTTCTATATTCTGATTCCGTCATATAGAACTTTATGCTAAATCATTCATACAATATAAACATGGAGTTTAATGGTTAGTGCTAAATCCGGGTTTGCCCATGTTAGAACGAGTCCTATGGGTAATTCCTTGAGTAAGCGCATGGCGAGTTTATATGGCTGCCCTAATTAACACGTCCGGACCGACCTCCTCCATGTGTATAAATAAGTGGGCATCTCCTATGAGCCATCTTGTATGATCCCTTGTTCAAAAACTAGGATACACACTTTTTACCTTTATCCATGAGATTGCTTTGAGCTAATCATGTTTCATCCTTATGAACTTTTGGTCTATTATATAGTCATGTTATCTTGTCCATGTTCATATTAGATACTTTTAGCCTTCTTGGGAAAATATAAATGAATCGATACTTACTTCCTGGTGAATTGCTAAGCGGTTTTTAAATGGCTTCAAATACCAACCCGGCGTTCACGGTGGGTTTGGATATATCTATCCTTATGCTAAAACGCCAACACTAACTTTATGCTAATTGTTCATATGTTGTTCTTGGAAGCAGGATCATGCTTAGGGTGATGGTTACGCCATCTCTTTTTATCCTTGCTTGTCGATCCGTAAGTCGGAATTATATTTTCTATACACATGGGCGTAGTGCTTTCGGGTATATAGGAACCATTAGAGATGAGCCCATTAGCGAGGTATGGTGGTCGCCTTATTTGCTCCTCCACATCCGGGTGTTGAGTTGGAGTTCAGAAAAGTCTCTATGAAGCTAGGAGACCGGTATAGTTAATCTCCCCTATCATAATTGACTTAGTTTTTATTTACGTTCATTGCTTCATATGATTACTAATGTTCTATGCATATTCTTTTATTAGAATTGCACGCTCATCGTACCATTCTTTCTTTTTGTCTTTATCCTTTTTAGTATATGTGTTCTCGCTTATCCCACGATTATCATATTTTTACCCACTAGACTTATGGTTACACATGCAACCTTTTGGACTATGATCATCATTATGCTAGACCATGCATTCCTTTTGGGGAAAATATAAATAAATCGATACCCTAAATTGGGTGAAATGATGTTCAAACATGGAGGGTCATCTTAGCCTACCCAAATTGTGTTCTTATAATTGTTCAAAATAGATTTTTATGAAATGTATATGTTTTCTATTTCCTTGTATTAGTAGCTTGGTAGTGTGAAATAATTACATTGTGTATGTATCGATGCACAAAGTAAAGAACAACCCTTGGGCAAAGCGATACATGGATTCGAAATTTGCTATTTATAAACTTGGCTGGGCTCTAACATTTTATAAAAGTTTAGGGTTTAGGGTTTAGGGTGGGCCCAGATGGCGACCACTTGTTGCTCCTCTTCTTACTCCCCCTCAAAAGGTGGTAAATGGATCATTCGGGGCCACAAATGGATCACGGGGCCCTAGTGGGGATCCGGGCGGCCTACTAGAATCGGCTTTTGCAAAGGCGGTTGCGAG
Source organism: Hyparrhenia diplandra (assembly GCA_015847255.1). Lineage (NCBI taxonomy): Eukaryota > Viridiplantae > Streptophyta > Magnoliopsida > Poales > Poaceae > Hyparrhenia > Hyparrhenia diplandra. The sequence continues at coordinate 82,511 of JADLZK010000681.1, read as the reverse complement.
ATGAGCGGCAAAGGCCGGAGTGGCCAAAAAAGCGACAAAAGATGACCATTTCCCGACGCCAGCTTAGAATGCCATATTTCACTTTCGACAACATTTTTACGGCGCGAAGAAAATGAGTCTTTGTCGGCGCCATTTTTCGGCACTTTCGGAAAAGATGTATTTTTACCTCCATTTTTTCCGCAAGCAAAATAGGTTTTTCGAGTGCTATAAAAGGCACTGTGCATTTTGCCGGGGAGTGTATTTTTGTTGGCCCCTCGAAAATCATTTTTCAAAGCAATTTTAGTGTAGTAAATATGTTCAAATTTTTTTGAACAAAAGTTGTATAACTTGTCAAGATCTACAAAGTTTATTTTGGTCATTCCTTCATTTGACAAAGCAATAATAACATTGTTCATAAAATGTAGTTTCATGAAACTAGAAGAGAATATAAGATTTTTCAAAATTGTAACTACCACTATGTCGGATGAACAAAATGACCAAAATAAACTTTGTTATCTTGAGAAGTCATGAATTTTATAGTTGGCAACATTTTTAATTTGAAATCATATTGTCGAGTCGTTTGAATTTGAAAATTTAAAATTTGAATTTTTAAACAACCTCGGATGGAAAAACTTCTAAATGAAAATTGTAGATATGGAAAAGTTATGAAACTTTGTAGTTGACAACTTTTGATTTGAAATCATCTTATCATGCAAAACTACGTTTGAATCTCTCAAATTTGAAATTTGAATTTTAAAGCAAGAAACCTGCGAAAATTGTAGATCTCAAAAATTTAGAAATTTTTGAGTTGACAACTTTTAATTTGAATTTGTTTAGGGCCTCCAAGCGGGCAATTTGCATTCGATTTAGTACAATATTTGGGAACCCAAATGAAATCCTTGAAGGTAAAAGCGTAGTGTTGACACCCAAAATGGCATAGGCTAAACTAATCGGATCAATACAATTTGTTCTTCATGTTGATCAATGTCATGTTCTTCATCTTTGTTCTTGTTCTTTCCCAGGCAATTACATAGTTGTGCTAGAGAACTGAAGTTTAGTTTTCATGACATAATCTTGGCATATGAACATATTCTTTATAGAAGGATTTTCAAAAGGATAAAGACACCCTCCTCTGTTCATTCATATAGAACTTTATGCTAAATCATTCAGTAGAAGCGCAATATATAACATGGAGTTTAGATCCACGGGTGATCATATTTGCTTTCCTGCCTACTAGGGTTTTGCAACCTTTGTGGACAACGCTTGATCATCACGGGGAGACAAAGGCGTCACGACACATGCTAGACTGGCCGGTGATGATGCTAGCAAGAGAAGCAAGGAACAGTTGTCCACCAAATTTCGAAGCCAATATACTGGCTAATTCCAAAAACGGATGAAGCTTCCCTAAGAATTGAAGAAGCAGCTCCAAGACGCGCGATGCTGTCCAAACGCGGCAAGAGTGTCACAAAGGATAGCAAGATCGGTGCATCAATACACCCAAGGCTTCACACCGCACAAGAAATGTTCTGCGCAATCATCATCAAACGAGGTAATCCCCTTACCTGCCCCATGATGATCTTCCTATGCGTGATGGTATTGCTTATAGTAGACCAAAAATTCGGACGTTTAGCCGGTCTTGTTAGTAAATTGTAGAAAAAGGTTATAGAAATTCAACCGATAACACACACACCGGAGACGTTGCTTCAATCCGGAGTCCCGGTATTAATATGGTCCCGCTGGATATGGTTTTACATGCTAATAAGTCAACCGCAATCGGATCCTATGGTGTGGAACCGCACGGGCGGGTTGGTACATCTTCTAGTAACAAAGATCGCTCACACATTAAGAACCGACCATATCTTAAAAAATACTATGTAAAACCTCCATTACCGAATCGCAACCCCAATCCTGCACATTTGGGGATGCCTCTACCAGGCAATAAATGTCGAATCAACACCTACGCATAATCCATAAATACGTGGATCTTGTATGATGCATTAAAAAAATTAGAGACTTTGGAAAAAACTATTGATTCTATCAATACCTTTTATCAAAAGCTGCATCCTTCAAAGATTTGATTATATGGTTATTCTTTTACGTGGTAATTAGTATCCATGTTAGCATGTATCTTGCTCAACTAGGAAATGTCAGTATTATATGAAAATGCACTTTTCCTTATTCTTAATCGCTTATCATGTTTCATCCTGATTTAATAGAAAAATTTCATGCTCACTTTTATTGTGGAGTCCAAGAAACTTTTGTCCCATCTTGCATGCATAGGGCGGATGAGTTAGTCATGTTATCTTGAAGTCCAAATATCCTGGGATCTATATTTTCGCTTTTGCTGGTTTGCTAATATTAGAGAGAAAACTTGAGTTCCAAAGAATTTAATACTTTGAATCCATGCCTTCCTTTGGGATAGTAAACTATATATAAATGTGCACACACATGGTTATACATCGGATGATGAGAGCAAAGAGGTTTTGCTGTTGAAATTAAGTGGCATGTGAATAAACAAGTGAAACCATTATAAATGAGGAGATTAAGTTTACGATACCTAAATGTGACCGTATTTTGATGAATTGTTAAAAATCGTATCATTAAGATCAATTATATTATGCCTTCTCGCGTCTTGAGACAAAGGGCTTTTTGCAAACATCATAATTTTCTCCTGGACGTTCTTTTTATAATCTACCCGGATGGCCGCATTATCTATGTACCGATGGACAAGAATCCTTCCACCATGAAAGTGAAGCGAAGGTGCTAAGACATATCCAAAAAGCACCAAGGTGCCATATGCTAATTGTTCATATGTTGTTCTTGGAGAGTCTTTTGGCTAACAAGAATGCAGGAAGACTAAGATTTTTTAAAGCTCGAGGGTGATGGTCATTTTCCAAATTTAGTGTAGCCATCGGGTTTGCCCTTTATCCTTGGGGAGTTTTAAGGAGAAGAAGTCATCAAGCTCCCAAAGGTGATAGGCTATGGCAGCATAAAAGGTCGACCCCAAGAAATCGACCGATAAAAAGAGAGGGTCGGGGATATGAAGCAAAGAAACAAATTTTCTAATGTGCATCTTCATGCAAAGTCACTCAACCAAGGCGTCGGTGCATTCTTATTTCGGTATGAAAATAAGATGTTCCAAATGGGCTGCTTCAAACCGGTGCTTAATCGAAGATACAAAGGAGTTACTCATTCCGTGGACTTACTAACCGAAGCACCAATGCAACAAGTGTATATCCCTAAGAAGTGGTGGGTGCCCCAATTTCCACCTTCCATCATTATCGGACAAATCCTAATGACATAACATTGTGTTGAGTTGTCAATCCCAAGACAAGAGGAAGAAGGGTTAAGTAAAAAGTCTCATGAAAGACTAGGAGAGGAAGCCTTGCGAAGATCTTTCAAAATTGACCTAACTTAGTTTATTTACGAAATGAACAAAGATGACCAAAATAAATCGTGTCATTACTAATGTTCTATGCATATTCTTTATTAATGATAGTGATAGATCGCCATCCAAATACAAAAAATTCTTTTGAGGATTCTTTCTTTAAAAGATTAGGGAGATGGTGGACTTTTAACAAAGCATGAGCATGTGTTCTCGTATCTAATTGAAAATGATGAAGTACCCCTAGATGGCTTTTGGGGTTCAAGACTTATGAAACCCGTTTACACATGCAACCTTTTTGATTTGAAATCATCTTATATGCTAGACTTTACACAAATTTGGAGTTGAATTTGATTCCTTTGGGGAAAGGTAGCTATGATCCTAACGGGTCGAGACCGATAAAACCCTTGTGTTCCTAGGGTTGAATCCAATGGGTGGGAGATGCCATAGATGAAGATAATTCGCCGGATCAAACATTGAGGGTCATCTTAATTCACCTATGATGAAATTTATACCGTTTCTTATCAATATTATTATATAGGGCTTCCAATGGAAGACAAGCAATGGTTGAAGAAGAGGTTAGAGCATTGCGGTAAAAGACCGATTTTGTGAGGCAAGTACGATGACTTTGATGAGCTCAATAAGTTGGGGCTTCACGATCCTTTACAAGTTGATTTGAGAGATGGTTCTGCACACGCCTAAATTTTTTATGAATGCTAACTTGATGCCGACAAAGCTAGATTAATCGCTCAAATAATATGCTACCATTGCTTTGCATGGGATTACACACGTGGGTTAAGCCGGATCTTGTTGAGCACGCCCTATTAAACAGGTTTAGACCATTCAAGCAATCGCTGGAAGTCAATGGCCATTAAAACCGATCATGGAGGAGAGATCAATCGGCTGGCAAATTTATCTCCCGCATGGTGTGCGCGGAGTGGGTTTCTAATATTGTTCCTCCATACCGAAGATCAAATGAATTTGTTTGCTAGATTTAAATAGAGCTACGGGATGAATATCCTATGCCTATCAGATATGTTGATCCTGATGCTTCGTGACATAAGGTTGGTTAGCTTTGATGGTAATGCCGGTATAATCAAATCTTTATGGTCAAGAGGATACCTCCAAGACATTTGTCCCGATAGTGGGTTGTCATGACTTTGGCCTCAAGAATTATCAAAGGGAACCTTTATGATCTCATTGTGTAATCATGGAAGTATATATATTGATGATGGGTGATTAAATCCATTCTCATGATCCCTTATTTTTAGGCCTTTTTTTTGAGGAGGCGCGGTTTTAAAGATGAATCCACCTTAAGCGTGTTGCTCACCGAAATCGATTCATTATAGAGATTGATCCTAAAAGGATAGAAAAGATCAAGGCAGTCCCCCTCAATGCAAGGTGTTCTTAGGCAAAAGTGAACTACGAGAAGATTCGGCAAACTTATCCTAGAAGATTATTCTCGACCCCCCATCCTCAAAATTAAAAGGGCCTGATTTTACCCGGGGGCGGCTGAAGGAATATCTATTATCTTCACCACCGGGCCCTAGAAGGGGAGTGCCCATTGTACATCACGCCTAAGGTGATTGAGCCGTGTTACCAAGAAGACGAAGGAAAGGGAGTGTGTTGAGCTCGCCTTTGCCCGGTGACAAGGTATGCCCATATTGAGAAGTTGTGTCTATCACTCTATTTTGCTTGTTCCAAATGAGATAGGTATTATCTTTTGTCAAGCACATGTGTGGTAGCTTCGGCAAACATATGTTGTTTCGCCAATCTTTGCGAAGGGTGGCCAAATAAATTGAATATGACTCACTTTTGAGCCATTGAGAATAATATTAAAAGGTCAAGTTTTGCTGATTTATTGTTGAGCAAAGATGACCATGAAGTAGAATATATTACTATTACCCCATGGCCATTTGGATTCGGGTCTATGGTGCCGTCTTGGTATTTGTTCGTCTTTCTGAAATTGAGTTTAAATGTACCAACCAAAACCTAAAGCTCTTTATTCGGATCATGTTAGATGCTTCGGGGGTTGAAAGCATTTTCATTACTTGGCAAAGTATCGGTAATGTCAATGAGTCTTTGTCTTGTATTGATTTAATCATAAATTTTCCGAATTCATTTATTCCAAGAGAAGAAAAATCATACAAAGAAATTTGAAAACGATGTATAAAAGAAGGAGATCATGTGCATAAGAGTGCCAAATTTGTTTTTGCTCAAAACGGCAATCGGTTTTGATGTAAAAGATAAAATTTTTCACTTTGCAACATTTATGAAAAGTTTGCTTGTCCAAATTTAGTGAAAATTCGTTCAACTAAAGCCAATGGACAAAACTCGTTTTGACAGCAAAGTAAGGCATTTTCGCTTTGGACAATGGTGCATTTTGAAGATTGAGAACCCCTCTCATAAAATTTTGTAGGAGCCTAGCAAAGCAAGAATTTTGAGGGCTTGCTTTAAAGTAAGCATACAATGAGAGCTTTATAGGAGGATCAAGATTTTTTTCTAGGAACCGATCAAGCAAGAGTTGGGAGAAGTGTACATGAAGGCATTTGTGGTAATAAAGCCCAAAGATACAAAAGTTTTTCTATTGGCCTTTATGATATCATTCCTTCATTTGAAGAGTGTCAAACGGCTTTGGGAATATTCAGCCTAGTGTCACCGCTATGTTCATAAGCCTACCTTCCAAGCATTGGGCATCATCTCTCATATTAGTTTCATGAATTACTAGAAGGTCGAAGCAATAAGAACATACACACAAGGAGGTAATTTCAAAATTGTAATAGATCCTACCACAAACTTTAACTACGGATCAAGGATGAAAGAATGACCAAAATAAACTTTGTATATCTTTATGCTCAAGCCAACAATGGACAAGTCAATCCACTCAATAAGACTTTTAATGTTTATAGTTGGCAACATTTAATTTTATGGGCTCAAATCATATTGTCATGCAAAAAGGAGCGTTTGAATTTGAAAATTTAAAAAAATTTGAATTTTTTAAACAAAAAGACCTAGCGGATGAGAAGGATAAAAACTTCTAAATGAAAATTGTAGATACGGAAAGTGAGTTTGCATGAAAATTGGGAAGGTCCATTTGTAGTTGACAACTTTTATATATGATTTGAAAACTAAGGTACGCGTGAAACGGAGATACTTGAAAAATATTTCCCTAGTGTTTGGCAAGAGGCCTAGTGTTTCCTTAGAACAATGGCCGAGCGCATGCACGCTCTTAGAATAAAATGGCCGCATACATAAGATCTTCTTAGTCACTGGACAACTCTATACGTATGCAAGTATCTCGTGTTGTTTGTTTTACCTTGTTTTCAAAGTTCGCGGCACCTCCCTCACTGAAAACAGGGGCATATGTTGATTCCAAAATGGCATAGGCTAAACCAATCAGTAAAAATTCCGCATTCTTAGCCATATATTTTGGAGGTCCAAGTCACCGCAAATTCCGTGACTTAGCCAAATTCCTAAGAGGATCTAAAGTTTCTGAATGTGACCTGACTAATCGGGCGCCGTCTCGTCCAAATATTCGGCCCTAGCCGGCATACCGCCATCAAGGTTTGCGCATCTCGCTTAACTGGACGGGATTGAAAAAATTTTTGCTATTTTTGTCGGGTTTTTTAGATTTTTTCCTTGCCGAGTGTCCTTTCTTTGCCGAGTATCAGCGTGGCACTCGGCACGGCTTTGCCGCAGTGCCCAAAAAATGCACTCGGCAAAGAGCCTTTGCCGCTAAATTTTTGCCGAGTGTCCTTTGCAGCGTGCGGCCAGTGTCGCTTTGTCGAGTGCGGCAAAGAACCTGTGACCAGTGGTGAGGTTCTTTGGATGAGAATCTTCAGGTGTGGTGGGATGAAGAGAGTCGACTTGCAATAGTCGATCCGAACATCAAGTTTCTAAGTAGGCGAGCGATGTGATGGATTAATTGGTGTTTGGGCGCGTTTGCGGCGCAGTTGCTCTAAGTTTCGAGCAGGTGGGAGTGAAGAAGAAGATTGAAGCTTAGTCTTCTGGTTTTCTTGCTTTGTGCAATTCCTCGTCTGAGGGGTTTAGAGTCGCTGGATTGAAAAATATCCTTCGTCTAAAAAAATAAAAGTCTACCTAACTGGTCTATGGCACTTCATGTGAAAAACATAACATAAGAAGTCAAGTTCGGGAAGGCTTCCAAGGTCCGTGAGGAGGATGTCAACAAAACTATTTCGTAGAAATTAATTAGAATGAAGAAACACTACCACCGCACTAGCTATCCGAGTGGTTTTGCAAACTATCACCCCGCAAAGCTACCTTGAAAATCACTGATCGAGTTTGCTCTAGGTTCTCTAACGACATGCTGTTAGTGATGTTAGATTTTTATATCATTATTTGTCTTGTGCACTACATCAACGTTGAATCTGTCATAACCAAAACATCAGCCTTGACAAAGCAAGTAAAAATATATCCTTCACCATCACCGCACATGCCGGAAGAACGAGCGAGGCCAATGCAGGGTCCTTTTGTTGTTATGTATTACAGCCCACTAGAAGAACGAGCGAGACCAATGCAAGGCCCTATGTGGGCTGAAAATATATTCATCACAGTAATAATATGTCAAATCATCACTAGGCATGAGGATGGGGGCGTTAGCCTCGATGGACAAGTGGTGGCCAAGAAGGATACTTTTCGGTATTTAGGATCTACGCTACAGAAGGATGGCGACATTGATGAAGATGTTAGACATAAAAATTTCAGCAGGTTGGTTGAAGTAGCGTCAAGCTTCGGTGTCCTCTGTGACAAGAGGGTGCCACGAGAAGCTAAAAGGTAAGTTCTATAGGGACGGCGATTAAGCCGGCGATGCTATATGGTGCTGAATGTTGGCCTACAAAAAAAGAGAGACATGTCCAACAACCGAGTGTATCGGAGATGCGTATGTTGCGTTGGTCTTGGGGCATACAAGAAGGGATAGAGTTCGGAATGAAGAGATTCGGGATAGGGTTGGGGTGGCACCAATCGAGGAGAAATTGATTCAACACCGGCTGAGAAGGTTTGGATATGTCCAACGGAGGCCTCTGAGGCGCCGGTGCGTAGTGGGGTTTTTAAAGCGGGTCGATAATGTAAAGAGAGGTAGAGGTCGACCTAGACCGACTTGGGATGAGAGGGTGAAGAGACCTTAAGGAGTGGAATATCTCCAAGGAATTAGTTATGGATAGGGCGTATGGAGGCTAGCAATCAGCGTGCTGAACCATGACCTTTGTTTCTTTTTTTTACATTTTACCCCTATCTCTACGTTCTGTCTTGTGCCCTATTCTTCTTTGTGTGCTTTTATACTTTGTTTTATATGGATTTCATCTCTAGCCTACCCCAACTAGCTTGGGACTAAAGGCTATGTTGTTGTTGTTGTTGCCGCCAATATTGACCCTCTCAAAAAAAGTACAGAGCACTTTGGTAAATGACATTCACTACTACACAATTTAACTTCCGTGGCGGTTTTTTGGTTTTCCGTGGCGGTTTTAGAAGTAACCGCCACGAAGCTAAGGCCACGGTTGTCGGCCGATTAACCGTGGCGGTTATTATACCACCAAAACCGCCATGGTAAATATTAACCGTGGTGGTTTTCTTTAAATAACCGCCACGGTTAATCCGAAAAAAAAAAAAAAAAAAAAAAAAAAGAAAAAAGAAAAAATGCCCAAACCTAACCCTAACGGGCCCCGGATCCGGGCTGTCGCGGGCCCCGCCGCTAGATCCACCGCCTGGGCGGCGCCGCCCGCCCGTAGCAGCCCCGAGAGGGAGGCCGCCGGATCGCCGCCGCCCGCCGCGAAGCGCCGGATCCCGAGAGGGAGGCGCTCGGCAGCTCCACCGCGCTCCCTTGGCCGCCAGCTCCGCTGGCGCGCCGTCGCCGCCCGAGAGGAGAGCCCGCGTCGCTGCTCGCTGCGTGTCATCACCGTCGGAGAGGGAGGGGTGCGCCGCCGCTCACTTCTTTTGCCGTCGCCGCCGTTCTTGGGTGGGGGGTCGGCGGGATCAGCCACCGGGAGTCGGGGCTGGCACGGATCCGCCGCCATCGCCCCTCTTGGATCCGCGTGCAAGCATGGCTGCACCACCGAGGTCCACGGGATGAGGGAGGACGGGAGCCGCCGAGGGGATGGGGAGAGGGAGGGGAGGGAGGGAAGCAGCCGCCCGCCCGAGATGGGAGGGGAGTGGGCGCGGCGCGCCTGGAGTGGGGAGTGAGGGAGGCTGAGTGAGGAGCCATCGAAACCCTAACACTTTAGTTTTATACGCAGACGCGGCCCCGAGTATGGCTATTGGGCTTGATTGGGCCTGGCCCTTTTAATCGTGGCGGGTTTTTATAAAACCGCCACGGTTATAAACTATTAACCGTGGCGGTTATTTTACAAAAACCACCACGGTTAATAGATTAACCTGCTGTACAGGCTGGCTTGGTTGGCCTCCATTAACCGTGGCGGTTTTTTGAAAAACCGCCGTGGTTAATAAAAATAGAAAGGTCTTGTAAAAGATTTGTTGTAGTAGTGATTTCATCTGAATGGGATTAAGGTATCCATTTACTTGCGATAGAAGGTTTTCAATACCACACTGTCGTATGTGAAGTTTTTCTCTGTTTCACCACTGCAACTATGCTGTTTGAATGTCAAGTGATGCAAATCTGTCCCCTCAAAATAAAGTACTCGAAAGCAGCATTTGTTTCATTTGGAAGTTTAGTACAGCAGGGAAGTTTAGTATGCATGGTACTCAAGGAAGCAGAAAGGGGTATCAAATCTTTTCGGAGCATGTATACCTGGCCCAGGCCCATTGAAAAGCAAGCTTAGTTTCTCTAGCAAAATATGGCCTGTTATGTGAATTATAAGCTTAATATCAGCCCGTGATAATATTTATTAAAGTATGAAACAAACTCATGGACAAATTATTTTTTTTGAGACAAGCACTTTATTACTTTCTTTTTAGTTACTTAAACATTGCTAGGACATGATTCATATATCTATACCTACTAATAAAGCGAAGAAATTTCCGTCGTCTCCCCTCCTTTTCGTCCAGCCCTCAAGACATCTGTATGAGTCCAACTGGATTTGTACGATGGGGACTCGGTCCATGACGAGACCCGATGAGTACGGGCAAACTGGAGTCGTATACGAATACGTAGCAGGACTCGGTCACAACCCCAGGCCTGGACGTACGCTTCATAAAACCCAGGAGGCTTGACGGCTGGCTGCTTTACCAGTCTAGGGCTTTTTAGTTAATATATTTGCAAGGGCCGCCGACATGGCGCAGACAGAGGGTCATGGACGATCTGCGGCGTAGTCAGCGGCGAAGATCGTCGTGCGGGGAACCAGGAGCCCAAGGTCATGGTGGGTGGGGAGGCGGGGGTCCTTGCATCTTCTACTGGAGTAGTCGGCGGCCAAGATCCATATCGTGGGTGGTGGTTAGACTGGGACCTCCTCGAGGAATTCTCGGCCAGCAGGAAGCGGGCTCGTTCGTCGGCGCCGCTGCCACGGCCGCCACGCCGGATCTCACTGTGGTTTTCTTCTGAAGATGATAACGACGATGATGACAGCTTCATCATCAATGACGACAGCTTCATCATCAATGACGACAATGGCCGGGACGACGACGACTGCGAAGAGCAGGAGCAGCAAGGCGAGAGAGACGAACGTGAGGAGTAGCAGCAAAGCGGAAGCGGAGACGACGAACATGGCTCATCAAGGAAGATACTCCCTCGGGTGTAGCAGTGGAGTACGACAGCGACGATGACGACAGGCCTATAAGTGTCGTGTCACGTCCACGCACCCTCGTTCATGGAGGCTCCACTTCCACTGCGCAGGGCCGTCTCAACAATATCAAAGGCCCTTGTGCAAGTAAGAAACTAAGGGCCCGACAACCTAATGTTTTAGTTGGAACAAAATTATGTATAGCATCCTTTTGCGATTCTATGGATTGATTTTGTTTTTTTTTTTCTTTTGAGCACCAGACAAATGTTTCTTTGTTCAAAAGATATATTGAATTAGAAAATTTGAACCCTATCACGCTAATGAATTTTGAACGAATTAGAAAATTACCTGCAGCTTCTCGGATTTGTTGCCCCTACGTGGCTTGATGAATGAATTAAATAAATAAAATAACGATCAACTATGCGCTTCAGTTCCTATATGGATTGGATTGCAAGTCGAAAGAAAATTACAAACACTGAAGCATTGTACTACTGAAATCACTTACGCCTTACGGTAGTCGCAGGGAGTCCCGAAGGGACGGAGAGACTGCAGACTGCAGCGCCGCTGCCTTAGCGCGGCGGCCCTCTGAGATCACCGGATTAGCTTCAGTGGCACAGCGGCGCAGCACGCCGTCATGCAGGTCGTGGTCTCTCTTCTCTGTAACTAAACCGTATGGGCCCCCAACGCCGATGGGCCCCTGGCCGTCGCCCTGCCTGCACCCCCTCTAAGACGGGCCTGCCACTGCGGCGGTGCCCGCACCACCGGAATCGTCACCACCGGCGGCGGCGGCGGTGCCAGCACCACCAGAATCCTCAGCACCGTTCTCGTCGTCCTCGGATAGACGATCCTCGGTGATGGCGGTGGAGAATTCCTCTGTATTTGATTGTAGCATCTGCTACCTCCCACTCAAGCTTCCAGGTACGTCGATCCATCATGGAATTTTTATTCTATCATATATACAAAATTCATACGGTGGATCAAGGCCTGTACTTTTTCATAAATCGGTTCTGTGGGTGCATGTATGCAGTGCGCTGTCGGGCACGTGGTGTGCTCGCCGTGCCATGACAAGCTGGAGCAGGCGATCAATTGCCATGTCTGTCGTGTCCCGATTCCCGACGACAACTACCGGTGCATCGTCATGTAGCAGGTTCATATGTGTGTTTTGACTCGGCACAATAATTCTACGCCCGGTCGCGGCGCACGGTTATATTTTGGTAGTGCAGCATGCGCGCGATGCCCATCCGCTCGCCCCATGCCGGAGGTAGGCTACCGCCACGCTCCACCAACGACCCGTTGCTCATATACACCATCAGCTGGTTGGCGCCCTCTTGTGGCAGAACCCCACTAGCGGACCAAGTTCCGTTGCAATGCACGGGCATGTTTGCTAGTAAATATTAAAGCAAGATATGACTAGTAAGAAATGATAGGCAGTAGCCGCCAATAGTTTTTCATCTTTACAAATTCGTGATTTGTACAGACGGTTCTCCCGGCATGTACAAATCATTTTTAGAGACGGTTGTATTTCAATCCATCCTTACATCACATCATTGTCCAGAAATACCAAATTCGGTCCCAAAAAGTAGCAATTGTTTTCTAATCCAAACTCGATCAAAACTCACAAACTCATGTGAATGTTCTCATGAAAAATGCACGTTTCGTGGCCATACAGTAACAAACCCGTGACCTCAAGCCACCGTACTAAAAAAATAGATAGATACTAGATAGATATCAGTAGATAGATAGAAAGATAGATAGACAGACCAATAGATACACCCTACGTCGCTCAATAAATCGATTCTTAGAATCTGTGCAAATTAATTTTTTTTTAAGTTTGACTAAAATGAGTAACAACATTTATGATATAAAATGAGCACCCTATGAATTTTTTTTATGATAAATCTAATGATACTAGTTTGATAACATAAATCATAATGGGTTTTTCTAGAAATTCGGTTAAATTTAAAAAGTTTGACTTAAGACAATTCTAGAAATATATTCTTTTTAGGAACAGAGGGAGTAGATACTCGATAGATAGATAAATAGATAGATAGACAAAGAGATAGACAAGATAGATAGGGGAGAGAGTGAGATATAGATAGATAGATAGATAGATAGATAGATAGATAGATAGATAGTGTCACATTAACTTGGCACAGAGATATCTATCTACACAGTAATATAATGCTAATGCATGAACAGCTCTCCTTCTATATAAGCACCGTACCAGCGGCATACCTAGGTTTTGCATCGGGCAGCACTCAGATTGAGTCGTACTAGCAAGCAATGGCACTCATCAACACAAGAAGCAGCAGCAGCGGCGTGCACTCCATGGCTGCTGCTGTGTTCGTTGGTCTGCTGCTCGTGTCCTCTCTTTTCGCGTCTACCTTTGCAGCAGGTATACGAACAATCTGCATGCATGCATGCATGCCTCCAGATATAGCGTGTTCGTACTAATAACAGTCTCGGATGTGCATGTACATGTGATGGCTGATTGCGTTGCATGTGTGTACGTGCTGAGTACAAGACGGAGTGCAACGACGTCGCATATGACTGCCACGGCAAAACAAGATCACCATTCTGCAATGCTTCATGTGATGGTGACGTCAAGCCGTCCAGTTGCTGCTGTACGTTCGAAATAAAAACGTATATATAACAAGGTGTATAGCATGCATGCACTACAGGAAACTGGTTCTTTGCCGGCGCCCGCGGGCTCTTTAGCCCTCGGCAAAGGCTTTACCGGCGGCGGCTCGGCAAAAAACACCGGGAAATTTTTTCACGGCACAGGGTCTTTGCCGGCGCCCCGGGCAACTCGGCAAAGCCTTTGCCGGGGCCGCATCGACCGTCGGCAAAAAAAGTAGCCGTTAATGGTAGTTTCAGCGTGGCGGAAATGTCATCCTCTTTGCGGCGTCCCTCCACGGGGCCCTCGGCAAAGAATTTCCCCTTTTTTTGCAATTTCTTTTTCGAGCTCGCTCTCGGCAAACAATTCTTTTTGCTATTTCTTTTTTTTTAAAAAAACTTTGCCGGCGGTCTTGCCAGCCCTCGGCAAACAATCTGGCCCGCCGGGGGCCGGCTGCCGGCTCTCGGCAAGGGGGATTTTCTTTTTTTAAAAAAAAAGGTTGCCAGTGCATCGGCTCTCGGCAAAGAAGATGGCTTTGCCGAGCTGTGATACCTACGCTCGGCAAAGGCGGGAAAGTGGATTTACGGCAGCCACTTTCCTAGCTTTGACGTAATAATGACAACAAATTCGGCAAATCCTTCTCGGCAAAGTTTTAAAAAATGCTATTTTTATTTTATTTTTTGCTTTCCACCTTGACAAAAACAGGCACAAATATCACATATATCCATCCACTCAATACCAGAACACATATATATCACATTTGACACATCCGACGCGAAAACACATCCATTATTACATATATCACAAGTGCATGACCACATCAAGTCCACAAGTGTATCAAATTCATCCAAACTAGTCCACAAGTCTCATCACAAGTCTCACAACATCATCAACTAACTAAAAAGAAACCAACGTTCATCATTGAGGTGGGAAAGGTGGGTACTGAGTTGCCGACAGCGGGAAGGCTTGCTCACCGACTTCGGGCGGCGGTCGAACCCGCCCGATCCGGCTGCGCAAAGGAGACAAGGTTGCAAGTGTTAGACATGATTACTTCATACAGGAAAACCACAAACGAAACCCTTTTCTATGATACTCACAGGAGTACCGAGCGTCTTGAGTCGGAAAGCGGTTGTGGAAGCGGCCGGAGCTAGGAGCCAGGTGGTAGAGTTATACCACGGCGTTGAAAGGAACCTAGTAAGTTCCTCGAACTACGAGCCATTACCTGCTGCGTCTGCTCCAACTCGGCGTCGGCTCCTTTCTTCTGTGCTAGCTCGGCCTACAACATTTAACTTTAGTGTTTTGATAATGCAAACCTAATAAAGGCGTATAAAGATCAATGTCACGACGGTAATGCAAACCTCAAGAGGCGCCGACCCGGCCATCGCCACGCTTCGGCCGTTGTCGTATCGGCGTCGGACTCCATCCTCCGTGCTCGGACCTCGGCTAGTCTAAATCGGAACAATTGATGATGCGTTCGCCAATCCACAACCTCCGTGCTTCTTGCCACCTCCCAAGCCCATGACAATGTACGTATCAATGTTATGGCGCCGGATCGTAATCTTGCCCATATTTTACGCCTAGTTGCGCCGTGTACTCAGCGATCCAGTGCCGACACTCTGGTTGTTGTGCGCCTCGGGCAGGTCGTTCACGTCGTCGGATAAGTCGGGGCGTCGCCTTGCCCTTGTGCGACATGCAATATGCCTAGAAGTCGTTGCGAGTCCATGCCGGGGTGTGCTTGTAGCTACGAGAAATAAAGAAGAACATTAGTGTGATGGACCGGCGATAAAGAAGATTGAGCCTCGAAGCGATAAAAAGCTGCGTACCCATAACTCTTTGTACTCCGCGGGGCTACGGCTGCCTTGGTGGCGTGCTGGACCTTTCATCACCAAGCGCCGCTCCCGTGCGGCGTCGTGCGCCTCAGCGATGCTTGCTGCGTGAACCACTTGTCCCGCGATCATCTCGAGGCGGGGAGCATGGGAGCGACACCACCGGGGAATCATCTACGACATGAAGTATTTGACGGATGAGAGGATCAAATTAAACATACTTAATCTCAAAGCGAAGCAATATTAGTGTTTGTTCATGTACCTCTATAAAGCTGTTCACGGGTCAACATCTCCCTTCTTGCTTGATCATTCACTATCTTCACGCCAAGTACCGTCGCGTTGTAGGTTATGATGGCCTGGTGCTTCACCTCATGATGCATGTCGGTGGCGCGTTTTTTTGCGGCGTTCTCAAAGCGCGATTGCCGCTGCACGCTCTTGTCCTACCTCGCATGTGAAGAAGGTGCGCATACAAAAACGAAAGTCAATTTCATTATTTCAAGTGTGTGAGTCAAATTAATGTGATGTATTGAGAAAAACTTTGTGCGAGGAGAGTTACCCAAAATTCGGTCACCACGCCTACGCCATGTGGGTGTAGTCTGATGCGCCCTAGTAGTAGTGGCCCCAAGTGTAGG
This sequence comes from Hyparrhenia diplandra, assembly GCA_015847255.1. Taxonomy (NCBI): domain Eukaryota; kingdom Viridiplantae; phylum Streptophyta; class Magnoliopsida; order Poales; family Poaceae; genus Hyparrhenia; species Hyparrhenia diplandra. The sequence continues at coordinate 66,381 of JADLZK010000681.1, read as the reverse complement.
CCAGCTACGTCCGCCCATGGTGCGTGACAATGCCGGGGTAGTTCTTCTGCCTGAAGCGATAATGCCGTTGGGTTTGCGTGAGCCACCGCCCGACATAACGATCCATTCATGCATAAGTAAGACAAAATATTAGTTTCTCTCGAAAATTCAAATGAAGTAAGGCATCTAAATTTACTTACCTTGTCCCTTGGGGGTGAATCACTTGGCGGTTGTGAGGGGGGAGTGGAGGTTTGAGGTCGTGAGGGCGTCGCAAGTAGACCTTCGCTGCCTTTTCCACCGCCGCCATGGAAGCCGCGCGAGGCATCCCGGACTCGTCCTCCGTCGTCGTCGTCCTCCTCGTGCGTCACGGTCCACCGACTCCTCCTCGTCGTCGTCCTCCTCGGTCCTCTGCCCGGCATGGGAGGCGTCTCCCTCTGGGCCTACGGCCACCGGGCCTCCTCCTCTGTCGACCCCTCCCCATCGTCCTCCCCTATGGCGGGCTGTAAAAAGCGGGACAAGGGCCTCGGCCCCGGTCCTCCTCCACCTCGGTCCGACCCCTCCCGTCATCCTCCCCGGCGGGCGCTCGCCATCTTCAATCACCTGTAATCAAAACATAAACAAGACATAATTAGAATTAGATGCATAATAAACAAAATTTAATTACAAAAGAACATAGTATTACATGTTTTAGAAGTAATCGGGATCATCGTTGGGATTAGCTCGTCATCACATGTCAAAATTGTCAAGTCACGAAGACAATCCGAAGGAGGAATGTTGTCTTCATTGTCCTTGCCCTAATCGATCAAGCATTTCTAAGTCCTTCAAATTTACCACCTCATCGTCGTCATCAACCATTTCATTGTCTACTTCCATTCCTATAGCTACGATTAGGTCTATCACAAAACTCACTGGTAGCCCCTCTTCTTGATAGAACTCTCCCTCATATGTGTTTGGGTTGATCAAGTTATAATCTTCATCGTTTGGGGCAGGTAGTTTACCATGTGGCACTACCTTCGCACAACCTCCCAACCCTTAAGATAATATTTGCTTTGGCGGGCGTATGGCGGGGTAATAAACACACCGGCACTGTTGAGCCACAATGTAGACATCAGGCTCGTGGATACACGGAATCCGGTCGAACTTTGACTAGCCCAATTGTCGAGTCCGTCGGTACATTCGGGATCAAACCAATGACATTTGAATATCACGGGTTTAAGATGTGGGGCGCCATAAAATGAAAGTTCATATATTTCTTGGACTCTTCCATGATATTCGTGCCCATTAATGTCGACCGTAACCACACCGCTGTTTGTGGTACTTGATTGGGTCAACTCTATTCATAGCTTGTCGTGTGGAAACCATATCCGTTCACATCATAACGGTAAATGACCTAACTCTTAAATCACATCCGTGCGCAGCGGCAATCAACTCGCCACAGATGGAGAGATCGGTTTGGGCCTGCAAGTTCAAGGAGAATAGAGCGTTATAATATTGATTGAAAGCGCCCGACCAACTTGAAATGGGCGGCGCGATTGGACATTACCTTTCTCTTGAACCACGAAATGAAATCGGGTCTCTTTGGTCTAGCACCTTGTGAAAGAAGGGTATCAATTTTGTGTGGCTCGGAACCCTCGATTCGGGCCGGGACTCACGAATGAATTCTCGTTTGTGCGGATCCACCTCGGGCGAGTTGGTCGGCACACATATAGCATGATCTTGCGCCACTCTTCATTGCTCAAGCGCTTAGTGGTAGATGCACTCGCGCTTACGAATTGGCCTTGGAAAAGGCTGAGCTTCGATTGATTTTCCCCAACATTATAATGAGGGGGTTGATCATGCACGCTAGGAAGGTTCTCTGTATAGTATTTTCCTATGAAGTTTGACACCTCCTCCACAATGTATGCCTCTGCAACTGAAGGCTCAATTTTGGCTTTATTCCTACATTTCTTGCGTACATTCTTTAGAGTTCTCTCGATTGGGTAGCACCAATGGTACTGAATAGGCCCCCCCATACATACCTCATACAGGAGGTGCACAATCATGTGCTGCATCGGCAAGAAGAAACCGGGTGGCAAGATTGTCTCCAACTTACAGAGTAACACAGGTGCCGCTTTTTCCAACTCTTTGCGGGACGGTTGTTGGTATAAATTAACGCCTGAGAAAAAAATCCATAGCGCACGGATACCGATGTAGCTTTCACCCGAGAGTATTCAAGGTATCGATTTCCACGGGGAGCGTGAAGTGTACTAGAAAAGTATAACAACGGAGCAACTATTCATCATCTCCATGTTGACAAATTTTAGGGTTCCTTTTAGTTGAGCAAAGTAAACTTTAATGTGCACTCTCTCTTGATCCTTTTATTCTCACTCTCATAAAAAGACCTATTAAACTATTAGACTCTATTAAAACTAGACTCTTAACAAACTTTCTAACAAACAAAATATTTAACTAATAATAATATAATATAAATAGTAAGATACTTATACGGATAAGCGGGGGTTGCACTCCCCAAGCTAGATGGAGTGTAATCTTTAATGATGTAGAAGTTGAGGTAGACAGCAACAAAGGGTGTCATCCTATCATGTCTCTCTCCCTTAAATCCTGCAAAACTCAAATAGACAACAAAACTTGTGGAGCAGGTTAAGTGTTAGTGGTTAGCCACTTAAGTCTTTGTCGCCTAGAGGTTTTTGGAGTTGTTCTTAGATTGGATCATTGAAATCCAAAAATTCAATTAAGTCAATTTCTTCTGACTTTTTTAGGTTCTAGAAAAACTTTCAAACGTTGGCCATTTACCTTAAATGTGTTACTGTATCATCATCGAAGTGTGGCGGCGCCATGTGGTGCAACGTCAATCACATTGAATAGCCCTTCCCATTTGCTTCTAAGTTTTCCATGACCAAAGAGCTTTACCCTTGAATTGAATAGTAGAACTTTATCTCGGGTTTGAACTCTTTATGTTTGATTCTCTTGTCATGCCACCTTTTTGTTCTTTCTTTGTAAATCTTAGAACTGTGATAAGCTTTTTCTCTCCATTCCTCTAGCTCGATATTTGCATCGGCGGTTCCTTCGGCTAGATGAAGATCCATGTTCCATCTTTTGATTGCCCAATGAGCTCTAAATTCCAATTCAACGGGCAAGTGGCATGTTTTTCCATATACCAAGCGATATGGTGTCATTCCTATGGGTGTTTTGAATGCGGTTCGATATGCCCATAGTGCATCATGGAGTTGGTATTTCCATTTCTTTCCCATTTCATCTACCGTCTTTTGTAGAATATTCTTGATTTGCTTATTTGATGTCTCGGCTTGGCCACTTGTTTGAGGATGGTAAGGAGTTTTTAGCGTTGTGTTTTACTCCATATTCCGCAAGAAACTTTCTGAAAGACTTGTCAATGAAATGTGATCCTCCATCACTTATGACCATTCTAGGTGTGCCAAATCTTGGAAATATTACTTCATGGAACATCTTCTTGGCATGCTTTGAATCATTGGCTCGACATGGCAGTGCTTCTACCCATTTGGACACATAATCAACTGCCACCAAGATATATTCAGCATCTCGGACCTTGGGAATGGTCCCATGTAGTCGATTCCCCAAACATCAAACAACTATATCACGGAGATTGTTGCGAGTGGCATTGCATTCGAGCATTAATATTTCCATGCCTGCGGCATCTCGGCGCATCTTTTCACATATTCCTTTGTATCTTGATACATTGTTGGCCAATAGAATCCGCTACGCGGATCTTAGCATGTGTGCGAAATGCTCCATAATGTCCCCCATAAGGTGATGCATGACATCTATCTATAATCTTCAACCCTTCTTCTATTGGGACACATCTCCATAGCAATCCATCAGGACATACTCGAAAAAGGTATGGATCATCCCATAAGTGACAACGAGCATCATATTTGAGTTTCTTCTTATCCGCCCTGGTGCTACATAACCCTGCAACCATATAATTCACAATATCCGCATACCAAGGGTCGGGTGTGTGTGACCATGAGGAGCATGTCGTCCCTCAAATAGTCATTAATAGGTGACTCAAACGTTTCCTTATGTGGAATCCTAGACAAGTGGTCAGCTACTGAGTTCTCTACTCCTTTCTTATCTCTTATTTCTATGTCAAACTCTTAGAGCAAGAGAATCCATCGGATTAACCGAGGTTTAGCATCTTTCTTAGTGAGGAGGTATTTAAGAGCGGCATGATGCGTATAGATAATAATCTTTGCTCCCACTAAGTAAGATCTAAACTTGTCTATAACAAAAACAACAGACCAACATTTCTTTTCGGTGGTAGTATAATTAAGGCGTGGTCCGAGATAAGGTTTTGCTAGCATAGGATATAGCATGATGCTTTTATCCTTAGTTTGGCCAAAACGCATTTCGTCTTTGCATAATCGCTAGCATCACACATGATCTCAAAAGGTAGCTTCATATCGGTGGTCGGATAATTGGAGTGAGATGAGTGCATTCTTAAGGATTTGAAATGATTCATAGCACTCATTGTCGAAGACAAAAGGTGTATCTTTAGCTAAGAGGCGAGTCGGGGGTCTAGCAATTTGAGAAAAGTCTTTGATGAATCGCCTATAGAACCCTACGTGGCCTAGAAAGCTTCGGACTCCTTTTCACATTTGTGGGAGGTGGAAGTTGTTCAATGACTTCTATCTTTGCTCTATCCACTTCTATCCCATGCTCGGACACCTTATGTCCTAGCACTATTCCTTCGAACCATAAAATGGCATTTCTCCCGATTCGGGACTAAGGAATTTTCTTTACATCTTTGTAAAACTTTGTCTAAATTCTCCAAGCAATCATCGAAGGTTTTGCCATAGGCGGTAAAGTCATCCATGAACACCTCCATAATGTTTTCAATCATTTCAGAGAAAATAGACATCATGCACCGTTGGAAGGAAGCTGGAGCATTGCACAATCCGAACGACATTCGTCGGTATGCATAAGTTCCATACGGGCATGTAAAAGTTGTCTTATTTTGGTCATTAGGGTGGATTGGGATTTGATGATATCGGAATAACCATCAAAGGAAACAATAGAAAGAATGATTTGCAAGCCGTTCCAACATCTCTCATCGATGAAAGGTAACGGAAAGTGATCTTTCTTTGTTGCCTTGTTAAGTTTCCGGTAGTCAATGCACATACGCCACCACGTGACGGATTCGTTGAGGAATGAGTTCATTCTTCTCATTCATAACAACCGTCATTCCTCCTTTCTTTGGGACAACTTGAGCAGGGGCTAACCCACTCGCTATATGGCACGGGATAAATAATCCCGGCGTGCAAAAGCTTAAGAACCTCTTTCTTAACAACTTCTCGCATAGCGTTGTTAAGCCTCCGCTGTGGTTCCCGTGAGGGTAATGCATCGGGATCAATAGGGATACGATGCGTGCAGAGTTGGGGACTAATCCCAATGAGGTCTTCAAGTAGTAGCCTATGGCTGATTTATGTCTTTCTAAGGCATGACAAGTCTATGAGTTTCTTCTTGGGAAAGCTTGTCAGCGATAATGGCTGGAGTTTCTCGGTTATTATTGAGAAAGACATATTTTAGGCCAGGAGGAAGTGGTTTCAGCTCAATTGAGGGGTCGTGGTGGCACCTCTGTTTGTATCTAGTTCAATAGGCTCAACCCCGGTTCTTCCTCTTCTTCTATAAAATGTTCAACATCAGCGGTTCGACCATCTCTTGTAGATGTGCCATTAAGACATCCTCAATAGGATCTTGCTTAGGCTTAGGTTCTACTATCGCATTTTGTGAGCGTGCAAGTGAGACAGTGATAGGAGAATTTCTAACTTTAAATCAAGAGGTCTTGTTTTGGTCTCTCTTGAAAAAGTGTTCCTAAAGGTACACCAATCAAGAGGGACATGTCGAATGTCATAGATGTGAAAATCTAAACGATACTCGAGAACCTCTTATTACAAAAGGAATAGATCTCATGACCCCATAACTATCAAGTGTAACTCCTGAAGGAGTTCTTAAAAGTTTATGAGATGGGATCAAAGTCTCGTTGGGAATGAGCTCTTACGCTAATGACTTTGATATTATATTCATCCCAACGGTAGGATTATAATGAGCCTCAATGGTTGTATTTCTTAGAGTACAATTTAGAATTTCGAGGGGCAATGATTCGGGCTACCTCGGAGGATAACTCTCGTCTCTGCCGACCACTCACGGCTCATGATGGCCGAGAGTCCTTTGATGTGTTCAATAAGGAAAGGATCATTGGGTGGACCCTCGTCATCCTCAAATGGTGTAGAATGCACCGGAGGCTTTTACTTGTAGTGGAAAATTCGAGGCATTTCCAAAATCTTCAAAAAGATCATCCTCGATTTCAAAGGGAACATAGAGGGATGGGATTCATCATCATCCTCCCTAATTTGTTGTGTTCTCATAATGGGAGATTCTTCAACAAATTGTCGTGTCGGCAATTTAGAGGAATTTTAGATTCGGTTGCTTGTGTCTCCTCTAGTTGTTTTTGGAAGTTCGGGGCTTGGCTCAACTTCTTCTTCGGAAATTCATCATAAATACCGGTAGGGAGTATTCTCAAGGATTTTCTCAAAAATAGCTTGTCCCTCACTAATGGTTTTATCTTGAGAATGAACCTCCGAAGCTAAGTCAACATGAAGAAGCGACTTAGTTCTTTGAGTCCAAGATAGAAGTGGTATAATAGAACATTTTCGGGTAAGGAAAGGTGCGGACTGTTTAATAAGGCTCATGAATCTAGCCCAGGCTGCTCCTAAGGTTTCCTTCGCTTTTGTTGAAAGGTAAGAATTTCTATTCTAAGGGCGCGATTTGAGAAAGGGGAAGAAAGCAAGATAAAATTTGTTTCGAAGTTCTTCCCAATTTCCATTTACGCTTCCTACGGTATGAGCATACCCTTTGTTTTGCTCTGCCCAAAAGGAGAACTTAAACAATTTCCATTTAAGGGTCTCTTGTGTCATGCCGGGAATAATTAGGCAAGAACACAAATGCTCAAATTCTGAATGTGGGTGTAGGGATTTTCATCTTCTAGCCCGGAGAAGGGTTGCTCCCGAACCATGGCTATAAAGCGGGGACGAATCTCAAAGCCATCCGTGAGAATAGGATGTGATGATTTTGGTGGCTCTATCAATTCGACCTTTGGAGTGGAAAGTTTATATATAGGAGTGGAATCCATGTGGTAAAGGTAATGGTAAAAGGAAAAAAGAAAAAAGATAAAAAGAGGCGACCTTAGTTCTAAACTAGAACGACTACCGTTCCCGACAACGGCGCCGAGAAAGCTTGTTGGTATAAATTAACGCAGACGAAAGAATCCGCAAGCGCACGGATACCGATGTAGCTTTCACCCAAGAGTATTCCAAGGTATCGATTTCCACGGGAGCGTGAAGTGTACTAGAAGAATAAGATCGTCCTAGAAAAGATAGATAAGATGCGTAGAGAGGATTTTGGGTTTTCTAAGTGGTTTTATCGATTTAAGGCTCACTATACTTTATCTACTTGAACAACAGTTCCTTTCCAACTCTTGAAAAAGACTGGGAAGAAGGTAGTTGGGAGAAGGCTGCCTAAAGCTCTCTGAAAAACACCAACCCGTGCGTGGTGGATTACAAAGGCACGGCCATTTTGTCACCCCTTGGGGCTACCACAACTATCGTAGGATTAGGCGCAACCTCGGGTAACCTCTAGTCTAGACACCACGTCTACACTACGGATTACTACTCTAATTACCCCGAATAACTAGAGCACTCAATAAGAGCGGAGATCCATAAAATAAAATAAAGCAAGAACTAGAATTAAATAAATACTTAGAATTAAATGAAGAACACGGGAGATTCTTTGAAGGCGAACTAGTTCTTTGCAAGAATACAAAGTTGAAGAAGATCCAAGCAGTCCGGCTCTTCAGTTCTCTCCTCTACTCTCTCCTTGATCTAGTTACAACTAGATGAACTAGATGAACTAGATGAACTAGACAACTAGACAACTAGAGGGATCTCTCTCTCTCTTCTAATTGAAACCCTAACTTTTGCTCTGTAGAAAGACTATGAGAGAATAATGAGAGATGAATCCTTGGGGTCGACCTTGGGGCTCCTTATATAGTCCTTGGCGATGAGCGATAGCCCTTGGATCAAACCGACCTTGGCAGCGGTGTAGATACAACCTCAAGGTCGATTTACAAACCGACATAAAAGGATGAACCCTGATTGGCTCTTAGACCACGGCGGCCCGACCTAATTTGATGCAGCGGCCACCGGGGCCTCTCTCTTCTCGGCCTCCCGTTTGTTACGGTGTCTTGTGGTATCTTCTAGAGTGTTTTAGTCTACTTTTTTGGGTTGAGTTGATTCACGGTCAAGTCTTGTCATCGTATGTCTTGTATATTCAGAACTTTCTCCATTGTTCTCTGCATTTATCTTGTTAAGTCCACGAAATTATACAAATCACCAAAACTAGTGGAATTATGTTAGTCAAACCCCTAGACTTATGTCGATATTCATTTATGCCCTTATTTCATATTAGTTGACTATTAATATTATGTTATAACTAGTGTCAACAACGGTCTGAGAGATCACCTTCGCACATAGCTGCCAGAAGAAATAGCTCAACTCTGCCAGCACTAGCCATAGATTCTCAGGGACATAGCCTCGAACCGTCGTGGGAAGAAGCCGCTCAATCCATACATGGTAGTCATGACTCTTCATCCCATTGACTCGCAGAGTAGTTAAATTGACTCCACTCTTCACATTATGTGCATACCCATCTGGAAACCTTAGTGTCTTCATCCATCTAAGTACTTCCCTCCTTTGTTGGATGGACAAGGCGTGTCGACCTTGGGCCTTCTCCATTTCTTGCGGCCTTCGGAGGCCTCATCTCTTGAGACGGTCTATCGCATAGTGTTGCTAGGTCCACTCTAGCCTTAGGGTTGTCCTTAGACTTATCGGTGTCTATGATAGTGCAAAAAAGTCCCTCGGCGATATTCTTCTCAGTGTGCATCATGTCAATGTGATGTGGCACAAGAAGGTCATCATGATAGGGGAGCCTCTCCAAGCCCGACTTATGAGTCCACATATGCTACTCACCATATCCCACAAAACCACCACCTTGTTCATTGGCCACAAGAGCATCTAGCTGAGCACGAACCTCGACACCAGTCATCATCTGTGGTGGAGGTTCTGTCACTATGACTCCTTTTGTAAAGTTCTTTGTGTCTTGTCTAAATGGATGGTCAAGGGGAGAAATTGGCGATGTTGGTCGAGCGGCGAATACCCACCACCCTCACTGCAACCATATGAACCTCACCGTTCCTTGCATATTGTTCATGGGAACTTTCCGTGAACACACGGTGAGAACAACCCATACGCCCGGGAAGTCATGAATTAGTGCGGTAACAAACGTGCATTTTGAAGGTTGTCTTTGTGGCTCGGTCGTATGTCCATCGCCTTCCTCCCAAGCCTTGATCAATTCATCGATCACGGGCTCTATGAACACACCCATCTTACTCCCCGGGTGTCGGGGAATTATCGGCGACAAAATATGGTGTCCCATTGAAAGGAGACACCGGGAGAGATTCGGGATTGAACCCATGCATTTGCCATAGCAACACGTACATTATGTGCCTCCTCGGCTCTTTCGGGATGTTTTCCATCAAAGTATTGCCATGCTTCACCATCGATGGATGTACCATCTTGTCGGGGCTGTATCGCTTGCCCTTTTTGTGCCCGTCATGCATTTGGCGGATTCCTCGGTCATGTATAGCCGTTGGATCCTTGGTATGAGCGGAAGGTACCGTATGATTTTTTAGGTGATGTCAAGGCGCTTCATCGACCATCTCGATTGGTACCTCTTCGTACACGGAGGATTTACACTTTGGACAGTACCTTGCATCGCATGTTCTTTCCCTAAATAGGACACACCCATTCACGCAAGCATGTATGCGCTCATACGGCATCTTAAGTGCACTAGAGAGTTTACGTGACTCGTACATGCCCATTGGCGGGGGAAGTGGCCCGTTGGGAGCAAGGTGCCAACCACGGCCAACAACTTATCGAAGCTTTGCTCGACTCATGTTTAACTCGGACTTCACCTAATAAATGACCAATGCTTAGTCGAGTTGCGAAACAGTGGTGTGATCGTGAAGGGGTTTCTTCGCGAGTCCATCATTTTGTAAAACAACTTTGCCTCCTTCTCCATCGCCACCTTATCACGGGCGTCATTGAAAAGTGCTTGGTGGGCATCATCTAACATGTCTACAACCACGGCATCACCATCACACGCCTTGAGGCGTGGTGTCACCACCTCCTCTCTCATACGTTGTGCTTCACCATGGTAGAACCACATGGTATAGTCATTGGTAAATCCATGATCGAGAAGATGTTTACCCGTGTCCCGCTTGCAAACTCTCCTCTTGTTGTCACATTTTTTGCAGGGACACCAAACTAGCAAATGACCATGAGCATTGCCCCATGCAAATTCAAGAAAGCATTGGTCTCCGTTCACCCATTCGTCATCAAAATCACGCTTACTTTTCCGGCCGTGTACATCCAGCGGCGGTCCTCCATCCTTTAGCGACCATGAATTCAAACCATGAATTCCATCTACATGGTGTTCCCTCTTGTCTAATAGGTGAGGATAGGTCCCTAATCCCACCAGCGAATGCGTAGATGGGTTAGTTTCCAAGCTCGATCCGATCGGGGCAATTTCAGCGGCACCTCCCGTTGTTCTCACGATACACGTCTGTAAGGGGAGAGTGTGCATCCGGAGAACAACGAGGGAGGTGATCTTTGAGACTCTATCGCGGGCCCGGAGGCGAGAACATGGAAGCCCGCCCATCTACGCATCCCGGGCTGTCCAAAAGGCGTGGACAATCCGAAGCAGTCTGGTCATAGATATGCAAAGAAATGCATACCTCCGACCATATCTCTTTCGAATGGGAGGCGCTAAGCGGGTTCAGCGATCTCACGACCATGCGGCGGAAGAGGGGTTATTCATACCTAGGGTGCCGGTGGCAAGGCGAAGTAGTGGCGGCGGCGTAGTGCGAGGTGGACCCGCAACACCGAGGAAGACAATCGGGGTGCCGAGGTACTCTTCTCTGCACAAAAAACATATGGCTTAGTTGAAAATTTTAGCGAAACCTCCCCTACATGGTGAGGTTTCCAAATCCTACAATAAAACATAGGGCACGATGGCGACAAACACATATGCAAATCCATTCAATTCATATCATTGCCGACTCACATTAAACATATAATTCCACAACTACTACTAATAGCATTACTCTACTCTTCTTCTACTATTTCTACTACTACATTGAAAAGAAGCGTGAGGAACTCACGACAAAGGGGCAGCGTCGGGCGGCCGTTGGGAGGCCGTAGGGACGGATGTGGGAGGCCCCTCACTCCTTCTTAGCTCCTCCTCTTCTCCCCTCCTCCTCTTCTCCTCCTCGGGTTCTCCTCTTCTCCCCTCCTTCTTCTCCTCCTCCTCTTCTTCACCAGTAGGGGCGGTGGTGGGAGGCAGGGCGGCCAGCGATGGCCAAGGGAGGGGGACGGCGGCGGCGGTGGGCGAGGAGGCGGCTCCCACGGCGGCGGGCGGCCGGCGGTGGGCCTGCGAGGCTTGGCGGCCGGGCAAGCTGGTGGCCCCGGCGGGATGGCGGGGCGGTGCGCGGGAGCGGTGGCGGGCGGCGGCGCGAGGGCGGCGTGGCGGGCTTGGGTGGGTGGCGGGGCGGGGCTCCGGGTGGGCGGGCTCGGGCGGGGCGCGGTGGTGGTGGGCGGGTGCGGGTGGCGGCGGTGGTGTGTGTGTGTGTGCGTGAGTGGTGCTGGCGGCGGCGGCGGCGGTGGTTGTGTGTGTGTCTTGAGGGCGAGTGTGTGTGTGTGTGAGTGGGTGAGGGCGAGGGTTTAGGGTTTTTTTTTTTTTTTTTTTTTTTTCTTTGCTTTGAGAAGCTAGATGCGGGAGCTCTCGGCAAAGATAGAATCCTGGGCTGCGGATCGGCGCTTGGCAAGGATTTTTCTTACTCCAATCCGGGACGAGGAGGAGGCCACGTGCCGTTAACCTTTGCCGAGCACGGCGTGGGCTCTCGGCAAAAGCGAGGCCTTTGCGCTGAGCCCTTCACGGATGGCGCTCGGCGAAAGGGAACTCTTTCTTAGGAGAGCCGGCCTTGTGAAAGGTCCCAATGGCTAGAGGGGGGGTGAATAGCCTATAAAAATTCTACAACAACACTAAAAGCAACACCGTTAGTAAATAAGATGGGCGTAGCGTAACAAGCGGTGCTACAAACTATCTAGGCAAGCCACCTAGCAATTCTAGTAAAGCTAATATCTCTAATCTCACACAAGAGCTAGGTTGCTATGTTACTCCTAGGTGATGAAGGAACACTAACTAGTTCTACCGCTAGGAGCTAACAAAGTTAAGCAAACTAAGCAACCTAAACAAGCTACACAAAGTAAACTAGCAAAGTAATGCAAAGATGTGCTAGAATACAATACCACCGAGGAGAGTAGAGGATGAAGCCAATCACCGTGATCAATAAGAAATCTCCAACGAGCTCAAACAATTGACACAATGATTTTTACCGGGTTCACGTGCTTGCCGGCACGCTAGTCCTCGTTGTGGTGATACACCCACTTGATGATTCACAAGCTTAATGGCGGGTGCCAAATCCACGGTGGGAGCTCAATGAATCACTCACAAGAGGGGATCCACAAGCCACGAGCAATCCACTAGTGACTCCTTTCGTGAATCTCCGCGGGATAGGATCAACCCCACACAAGTCCACCGGGTGTGGCCTCGAACAAGCTCAATCGAGGCTCAACACCACCACGAACTCCAAGCCGCTAGGGAACCAAGCAAATTCCCAAGAGAAAGCGAAATCCGCAGCTCCTCAAGGATGAAGTGCCTCTAGATGCAAGCAACAAGCAAATGCACTTCAATCTCGCTCAATCTCACCCAAGAATCGAAGTTAGGCTAGAGAGATGAGTGGAGGGGGTATCTTCAGCTCACAAGAGAGTTAGAGTGTTTAAATGTGCAAGAGAGAGCTCATGTCCCCGGCCAACCAAGTATATATAGAGCCCACCTCGAAATAGAGCCGTTGCTCTTCAAATGGGGGTTTTACTGCGTTGACCAGGGCCTTGCCGGCGGACTCATCACGCGTCGGTCAAGCGTCGGTCGAGAACCGGCAGACCCTGCGGCCCCATAGGCGGCGACCCGAGCATGCATCGGTCCATGCTTCGGTGGTGACGGACTCACCCACCATGCGTCGGTTGAAGCTTCAAAATCAGCTTTGAATCTGCGATGCTCTGTGATCGGCCGGAACGGCCGACCGAGCGGTCGGTCGAGTCAGCGTCCGGTCTAGCGTCCGGTCGTTGCGTCGATCGGCGTTTCTGCGAGGAATCTGTCATCTTGTTGTCGCCTTTGCTTCAACCTTGCTTAAGCCTCTTGCCATAAGTTGCCAACACGTCGAAGATGATCTCAATATCATGTATGTTAGCATATCCCAATCGAATAGGCAAAAGAACGAAGTTAGTGCTCTCAATCCTAAATGCAACATGCAAGTCAATTGGACCTAGAGGCACTTGTCATTGGATTAGCCATTGGCATTCCCTCTTGATAGTCGGCCATCTATCTAAATGTGATCACACTCTCTATAGTGTCTTGATCACGAAAGAAAACCCTATCAAGTTATACCTTTGCCTTGATCTTCCGGGTCCTTTCCAAACCGACATCCGAGCTTGACGATCCATCATGTCCACCGTCAATCGTCCATGTTCATGATCATCATGCTCCACATCACCCATGCAATCCTATCTCTTAAGTCACACTTAGAGCAAAGGATTAGCATAACAAGGTGTCATCAATTTCCAAAACCAAACATGAGATTTCAATCTCCCCTTTTTGGTAATTGATGACAACCAATCCTAAAGATATGAAATAAATTCAATTTGAACTTGAATTGCTTGTCCATAGCATTTTAGTCATGAATCAAAGTTTGGACAAACATTTCAAGGTTCGGTTTTGGTAATAGTAGCTCCCCCTACATATGTGCTTCCATGTGTTTGGATCAATTTGGCACATATGTATGGATAAAATTAATGGGAGAGATAATATTACCAAAGGAGATGCTAAGGTATAAAAATTCGGACCTTTGAAGCGTGAAACCAATTGGAGTCCTTAGCATCTTTGTAACTAGACATTCATCAAAAACTCAACATACCCCATGAGATCAACATTATAGGCATAAATGTGAGCAATGTCTAGATACATCCTATGCATGCTAGTTGGTCAATACACCAATCAATTTTCAAAAAACTAGCATACACCAAGCAATCATGTATATTGAATTTAGATTGCAATGCAACATTTCATTATGATCATGCACATACAAATGCACAAATAGTCTATGAGCTTGCTCCCCTATTTGTGTTATCCTTGTCAACATCTTTTGTGACTTATTTCTCCCCCTTTGTCAACAATCACCAAAAAGGTGTAAATGAGAGAAATCAAGTCAATCAAAGGATCAAATGTGGTCTCATCTAGATCACTTGTCTTAACATGTATTTAAGTTTGAACCAAGGACAAGCTTGTTCACACCTCAAATGAATAAGGGTTATCTTGCACCATGTTAAAATACACATCAATAGCTCATTTTCTAGAATCAACACTAGGATTGCAAGCCCACAAACATGTCATATGCCACCACTAGATCATGTAACCATTCAAAGCAATAGTGGTGCCACACATACATTGAAATCATTTGATTTTCTATGAATGAGCCTATGTCATGAGTTATGTCTAGATGCACTAAACAAGTCCTTAGCATAATATGAATGCCATGTCAAACAACTTTTACCTTGTTTGTTGTCGAAGGAGAGGCATGTTATATATATGTGGGGGTGCATCAACTCAAGTTGGAGAAGTCAATAATGTTCAATTCTCCCTTTAGCATGGAAAACCTCATCTCATCAAGTGGCTTGGTGAATATGTCGGCTAGTTGATCTTGATTGCCAATGCCCATAATGCAAATATCACCCTTTTGTTGATGATCTCTAATGAAGTGATGCCTTATGTCAATATGCTTGGTTCTTGGATGTTGAACCGGATTTTGAGTAATCTTTCTTGCACTTTCATTGTCACAAAACAATGGAACTTTGTCAAATTTGAATCCAAAAATCCCTCAATGTAGACCTCATCCAAAGCAATTGAGTGCAACAACTTCCAAGCACTAATGTATTCGGCTTCGGCGGTAGAGAGCAACACTATTTTGCTTCTTAGAAGACCATGAAACTAGTGACCTCCCAAGGAATTGACATGTGCCACTTGTGCTCATTCTATTTATCTTGCATCCTCCATAATCGGAATCCGAATATCCAATAAGCTCAAATTTGGATCCCTTTGGATACCATAGGCCAACATTTTGTGTGCCCTTCAAATACCTCAATATTCTCTTAGTTGCCTTGAGGTGACTCTCTCTAGGAGAGGATTGATATCTTGCACACATGCCCACACTAAATGCTATATCCGGTCTAGAAGCGGTTGCATAGAGTAAGCTTCCTATCATTGACCGATATTGCTTTTGTTCAACCATATTTCCACTAGGGTCGGGGTCTAGGCTTCCATTGGTTCCCATTGGAGTTGACATTGATTTTCCATCTTCCAAGCCAAACTTCTTGATCATGTCCTTGATGTATTTGGTTTGACTAACAAATGTGCCATTCTTCAATTGCTTGATTTGAAGTCAAGGAAGAATGTGAGCTCTCCAAGCATTGACATTTCAAACTCTTTGACCATCATCTTTGCAAACTCTTCACAAAACTCTTGATTGGTTGAGCCAAATATGATATCATCAACATAGATTTGCAACACAAACAAGTCTTGTCCAATCTTCTTGGTGAAGAGAGTCGTGTCCACCTTTCCCATCTTGAACCCTTTAGAGAGGAGAAAAATCTCTCAACCTCTCATACCATGCTCTAGGTGCTTGTTTCAATCCATACAAAGCTTTCTTCAATTTGTAGACATGGTTGGGAAACTTGTCATCTTCAAATCCGGTGGTTGTTCAACATAGACCAACTCATTTATGAATCCATTCAAGAAGGCACTCTTCACATCCATTGGATATAACTTGATGTCATGAGCACATGCATAAGCTAGCAAGATTCTAATTGCCTCCAATCACAACCAGGAGCATAGGTTTCTCCAAAGTCAAGACCCTCTACTTGTGTGTACCCTTGAGCCACTAGTCTTGCCTTGTTTCTAACCACAATTCGATCTTCATCTTGCTTATTCTTGAAGACCCACTTGGTTCCAATCACATTGTAATCCTTTGGCCTTTCCACCAACTCCCAAACATCATTCCTCTTGAAGTTGTTTAGCTCTTCATGCATTGCATTTATCCAATCTTCCTTTTCCAATGCCTTCTCAATGTTCTTTGGTTCTTCTTGAGACACAAAAGGCATGGTGAGCACAAAATGAAGCCAATCTTCCTCTTGTTATCACTCCACTATTAATGTCACCAACAATTTGATCTAGTGGATGATCTCTTTGCAATGTTTGAAGGTTGGATCACTTGCACTTGATGACTAGGATGAGATGGTGTACTAGCTTGTTGATCTTCATCATGAGAACCACTAGTGCTTGCTTCATTTGTGTCAATCTCAACCGTAGTGTTAGGCAATGGAGCATCATCATCATCATCAAACTTGTCTTGGCCTAATGTCCCCAATGTCCATGTTTCTCATAGCATTTTTCAAGTTGGAGCCACCCACATCATCATGATTTTCAACTTCACTTTGAGAGCCTTGGGTTTCATCAAATTCAACATCATGAACCTCTTTCAAGTTGACCACTACCCAAGTTCAATACTCTATAAGCTTTGCTTGTGGTTGAATATCCAACTAGGAATCCCTAATCACATTTCTTGTCAAACTTGCCCAATCTTGTGCCTTTCTTGAGAATGTAGCATTTGCATCCAAAGACTCTAAAGTAACCAATGTTGGGCTTCCTTCCATTCAACAACTCATATGGTGTCTTCCCAAGCATCCCATGGCAATAGAGGCGGTTGCTACAATAGCAAGCCGTGTTGATTGCTTCGGCCCAAAAGGAATGGCTAACATTGTACTCACTAATCATTGATCTTGCCATTTCAATCAAGGTTCTATTTTTCCTTTCAACTACGCCATTGGATTGGGGAGTGTAGGTTGGTGAGAATTGATGTCAATTCCAAGCTCATCACACAACTCATCTATTCTTGTGTTCTTGAATTCACTCCCATTGTCACTTCTAATCTTCTTGATGGATGTTTCAAACTTATTTTGGCATCTCTTGACAAAGGATTTGAATAGCTCAAATACATCACTCTTGTCATGAAGAAAGAACACCCATGTGTATCTAGTGTAGTCATCCACAATGACAAAACCATACTTGTTGCCACCAATGCTAGTGTATGTTGTTGGCCCAAACAAGTCCATGTGCAACAACTCAAATGCTTTGCTTGTACTCATTGTGCTCTTGGATGGATGTGCATTGCCATGTTGTTTGCCGGCTTGACATGCACTACAAGGTTTGTCCTTCTCAAAAGTGACATCATTCAAGCCTCTAACCAAGTCATGCTTCACTAACTTGTTCAATTGCTTCATCCCAACATGACCAAGCCTTCTATGCCACAACCAACCCATGCTAGCCTTTGAGAGTAGACATGTTGTCAACTTGGCTTCTTTTGATTTGAAGTCCACTAGATAGAGATCACCATATCTAAAACCCTTGAAGATCAAATTTGTTCCATCAATACTAACCACTTCAACTTCTTGACTAGTGAATATGCATTTGTAGCCAAGATCACAAAGTTGGGGAAACCAAATAGGTTGTAATCAAGATTGTCAACTAGCAACACTTTTTGATATGCTTTTCTCTTGTGTGATTGCAATCTTTCCAAGCCCCAAAACATTTCCTTTCTTGTCGTTGCCGAAAGTGATAGATTCATACTCATCAATGCCTTTGATGCTAATTGATTTGAACATATGAGAATCCCCGGTCATGTGTTGAGTGCACCCACTATCAAGTATCCAATGCTCTCCTCCTGCTCGGTAATTGACCTACAAAAAGATCAATTCTTCTTAGGTACCCAAACTTGCTTGGGTCCTTCAAGGTTAGTCACCAAGCTCTTTTGTACCCAAATGGCTTTCTTCCTTGAGCCCATCCATGGTACACCAATGAACTTAGCACGAACACCATTGTCTTTCTTCGCAAGCATATAAGAGTTATCAAGCTTGATGGAAAAAGACATTGGTTTTCTTGTTCATGCATTTTTGCTCTACATGACCAACTTGCTTGCAAGCTTTGCAATAGCTACCATTGCTCTTCACAAAACAAGTCTTGTGAGTAACAAAGGCGGCCTTGCCTTTCTTGGAGATATAGCCCAATCCCTCTTTATGGAGAGATGCTCTTTGGCTACCCAAGCACATAAGGAAGCGGTCCTCACCACCATAAGCCTTAGCTAAGGTGTGATTGAGCTCTTTTAAACTTCCTTCTTTAAGTTAACATTCTCATTTAAAATCATGGCATTGCAAAAGTATCACTAACAATAGATGTGCTGAGTGTGGTATTGCTAGTGGAGGCAACACACATGGGGAGTAGGCAAGGGGTCAACAAAGATATCACAAGATATGCTAGCATCACATGTCTCAACCTTAGCCTCATGCTTGCTCATGCTTTCTTTCTCTTTAATTAGAGAGGAATGAGCCTTTTCAAGCTTAGAGTGAGACTTCTCAAGCTTCTTATGGCCTTCCTTTAGACTCTCGTAAGATGCTCTAAGCTCATCAAGTTGTTGCTTAAGGGTGTTTCTCTCCTTAATCAACCCCTTGCATTCCTTTCTACTTTGCATGTACATGTTAGTGCAATCATCAAGCATGACATGCAACTCCCCCAAGGTATGAGTAGGTTCCTCATCATCACTATCACTATCACTAGCATCATCATCCTTAGTGATAGATTGTACCTTAGAGGCCTTAGCCATGAAGCATGAAGAGGGTGTGTCAAATAGAGAAATCTTCTCTTGTATGGCCGTGCAAGCATACCCCTTCTTCTTGCTCTTCTTGTCCTCTTCTTCATCACTTGAAGAGGATGAAGCATCACTATCCCATGTAGCCACATGAGATTCATTCTTCTTCTTTGTCTTGTGAGAAGTGACATCCTTCTCATTCTTCTTCTTATTCTTCTTTCTTGCCTTTGTGATAGCATCTTCATGATCACTATCATAGGGGCACTTGGCAATAAGATGCTCGGTGTCATGGCATCTAAAACACTTCATATTGCCTTCATTCTTCTTTTTTGTGTGTGCCTCTTTTTCTTTGAGATGTAGCCCTTCTTCTTCATGAATTTGCCAAGCTTTCTCACAAAGAGGGCCATGTGCTCATCCATCTCACTTCCACTACAAGATGAGCCATCCTCCTCATCACTAGACTCTTCCTTCTTCTTGGACTTGCCCTTGGATGATGAGCTAGCCTTGAGTGCCAAGTTCTTCTTCTCATCCTTTTCTTTCTTCTTGCCCTTGTTGACCAACTCAAGCTTCTTCTTGTCATCTCTATATGAATCATCGGTCATCACCTCATCAAGTAGTTGGTTGGGTGTCAAGTCCTTCAAGTTGGTTCTAATGAGGACGGTGATCAACATCCCAAACCTCTCTGGCAAGCATCTCAAGAACTTCATGTTGAAGGTCTTGTCCTTGATCTCTTCTCCAAGTGAATTGATGTCATTCACCAAGACTTGCATGCGGTGAAACATCTCCGGCACGCTCTCATCTTCTTCCATCTTGAAGCTATTGAATTGCTCTAGCTTGATATATGCTTTGGCGGCCTTGACTCCTTCGGTGCCCTCATAAGCTTCTTCAAGCTTCTTCCAAATATCATGAGCAATCTCAAGAGACTTGACTTGCTCAAACACCTTGTCATTGAACGCCTCATGGAAAGCGCTCACGGCAATGTCATTTGCTTGTAGCTTCTTTTCTTCAACCGGTGTTGGTGACTCTTGATTTGCCACTTCAAACTTTTTTCTCGGTGACCTTCCACACTTCTCTATTGATTGACTTGAGGTGTGCGGTAAATAAGATGGCGTGATAGCCTATAAAAAATTCTACAACAACACTAAAACAACACCGTTAGTAAATAAGATGGCGTAGCGTAACAAGCGATGCTACAAACTATCTAGGCAAGCCACCTAGCAATTCTAGTAAAGCTAATATCTCTAATCTCACACAAGAGCTAGGTTGCTATGTTACTCTAGGTGATGAAGGAACACTAACTAGTTCTACCGCTAGGAGCTAACAAAGTTAAGCAAACTAAGCAACCTAAACAAGCTACACAAAGTAAACTAGCAAAGTAATGCAAAGATGTGCTAGAATACAATACCACCGAGGAGTGTAGAGGATGAAGCCAATCACCGTGATCAATAAGAAATCTCAATGAGCTCAAACAATTGACATGATGATTTTTTACGAGGGTTCACGTGTGCTTGCCTGGCACGCTAGTCCTCGTTGTGGCGATACACCCACTTGATGATTCACAAGCAATGGCGGTGCCAAATCCCACGGTGGGAGCTCAATAAATCACTCACTAGAGGGATCCACAAGCCACGAGCAATCCACCGGTGACTCCTTTCGTGAATCTCCCGCGGGGTAGGATCAACCCCTCACAAGTCCACCGGTGTGGCCTCGAACAAGCTCAATCGAGCTCAACACCACCACCACGAACTCCAAGCCGCTAGGGGAACCAAGCAAATTCAAAGAGAAACGAAATCCCACGACTCCTCCAAGGATGAAGTGCCTCTAGATGCAAGCAACAAGCAAATGCACTTCAATCTCGCTCAATCTCACCCAAGAATCGAAGTTAGGCTAGAGATGAGTGGAGGGAGTATCTTCAGCTCACAAGAGAGTTAGAGTGTTTAAATGTGCAAGAGAGAGAGCTCATGTACCCAGCCAACCAAGTATATATAGAGCCCACCTCGAAATAGAGCCGTTGCTCTTCAAATGGGGGTTTACTGGCGTTGACCGGGGCCTTGGGCGGACTCATCCACGTCGGTCAAGCGTCCGGTCGAGAACCGGCGGACCGCAGCCCCCGGTTACGGCGGCCGAGCATGCGTCGGTCCATGCTTCCGGTGGTGACCAGGACTCACCCACCATGCGTCGGTCAAAGCTTCAAAAATCAGCTTTGAATGCGGTGCTCTGTGATCGGCCGGAACCGACCAGCCGGACGGTCGGTCGGAGTCGGCGTCCGGTCTAGCGTCCGATCGGCTGCGTCCGATCGGCGTTTCTGCGAAATCTGTCATCTTGTTGTTGCCTTTGCTTCAACCTTGCTTCACCTCTTGCCATAAGTTGCCAACACGTCGAAGATGATCTCAATATCATGTATGTTAGCATATGCCAATCGAATAGGCAAGAGCGAAGTTAGTGCTCTCAATCCTAAATGCAACATGCAAGTCAATTGGACCTAGAGGCACTTGTCATTGGATTAGCATTGGCATTCCCTCTCTGATAGTCGGCCATCTATACTAAATGTGATCACACTCTCTATAGTGTCTTGATCGTTTGTTGATGTTTTGACGACCGAGAGACACGCCACGAGGGTGGCCGGGCGGGTTTGTCGGACCTTGATGAACCGCGAGTGCAGCGGTTTTGTTCTTGCGGATTGACATGGAGACGGGTTTTTATCTTTGGTTCGGGGCCCTCGATCCTTGATCGAGTAAAGACCTTCACGTCTAGTCGGCGTGAGCTGTTTTTTTGATTGATGGGGTCAACCGGGGATCGGTTGTCAAAGTTTCTGACACTAGATGTGTTCAAGGTGCGCTCTCCTCTACGAGGGTGCTCTTTGGCCGCCTTTTATAGTTCAAGGGGCCCAAAGAGCTTTTGCTACGGACCTAGTCGGATACGGAGAGGGTTGTTGTCGAGGGATTCGAACACCCAAACTCTAAACATGGTAATCGACTAGATTTCTATCCTTTGATTACAACGAGAGTCTTCCGTAGCTATGCTTCCATTGCCTTAAAGGGGAGTTGTTTGTGGCCGCATGAGGCTAGGATAGAAATCCTGCGAACAACTCTCGGAGTCCTTAGGTGATCCCGTATCCACAAGCCCCGAGCATCTCAAAGGCTGAGTTGTGGAAGTAGTCCTCGCTCTTTCTTACGGCGAAAGCCTTGATATGGTCTTGAGATCATTACACGGTGTGCGCTTTTTTTTGAAAAAAAAGTGCACCCGTAGAGTAACCCCCGAGCTTCTTGCTTTTTGGCACAAAGAGCTGGAAGGTCTCGGAGTTCTTTGTCTCTGTCTTTGACATCTTCGATGAGTTCTTTCTCTCTCTAGATTGCTCTTCTCCCACAAGCTCTTCTTCGGATGGAGCTTTAAGAGTGGTCTTGAGATCTTTTCCTTAGTCTTCGAGTCCTTCTCATATTTGGAGTTCTTTCTCTGGATGGATCTCTTCTTCGTGAGCCCCGAGCATCTCAAGTATGAGTCATGAGAGCATCTTTTCTCGCTCTTCTCGGGTGAAGCTTCGATGCGATCTTGAGATCTCTCATCCTCGAGTTCTTCTCGATTCGGAAAAAAATCTTGTCCCAGGGGTACCCGGCAGCCCCCAGGCGTCTAGGAGTTCTTTCTTTGGAAAGGAATCTTAGAGGTTCTCTGTCCTCGGGATTTTTTGACCGTTTCTCTTTTTTCTTTCTTTTGTTGTGAATTCTTCGGGCGCCACTGGGCTGTTTCTCTATCTGTAATGGCGGTTGCGGGGGTTCTTTTCTCTTCTAGCGAAGGATTTGACCGTTGTGTGCGATGCATTTGCCTTGTTCAGCGTAAAGGAGAGCCGTTGTCACTTCAATTTAATTCGAGTTGTAGAAGACTCCGTTACGGAGGAGTTTTATCCGAAAGCGGTAGGGAAATTTTCCTGTCCTTAAATACTTGGATATGGTCGTTCTTTCTTTCCCTCTCTGCCATTTGCTTGCGTCATTAGCAAATACTCTTGCCCTAATCTCTCTTGCGCCTTTGCTGTTTTCTCCTTCCTTGCCGCCGCCGTTTGCCGATTCTTCTGCCGTTAGTCATTGATGGCGAAGGGGTCTTCTCGGGCTTCGTCGCGAGGCAAGGGGAGGCGCATCCCACGAGATGGAGAGGGCTGCGAGGGCTTTGGCGAGATCGCCGCCACCGAACATGACATGGCGAGGCTGGAGGCGTAGGCTTCTCCTTCCTCGAGAATCTTTTACGGGTGGCGGCGTGCGCTTTGTAGGTCATCGCCTTCACCCCTAATCCCTTGAGGTTGTTACGTTTATCGCCTTCATGCGATCCGGTCTCTGTCTTCCTGCTTCTAACTTTTTCCATGAGTTTCTGCAATTCTATGGGATTGCTCTTTCTCATCACGCCCCGAACGGGGTTCTTCTTCTTTCTATCTTCGTTCATGCTTGTGAGATGTTCATAGGCATTCCTCCTTCTATGAAGCTCTTTCGCTATTTCTTCCGTCTTCGCCTGGATCGATCCGTGCGCTCTTGGGTGTGTTTCGATCCAAGCGTCGGGGTCGGAAGGCTGCCTTTTTGATTACGATCTTCCTAATTCTATAAGCGGGGCGCTACGGTTGGTTCTATGTGAACAACCCTCCTTCCGCTCTTGACCATGACTCTATGAGCCGGTTGATCAAAAGCCTTCAATGTCGACTCTCTGATGAGTCGGAGGTTGCTGAATTTGTCAATCGGGTCAAATTTTTGAAGCTAGGTGCTGGTCTTAGCGGCCACGGTGTTGCCCGTTGTTTTCTTCGCCTTCGGGTTCAGCCCTTGATGGCCGGGGAGAAGTATGGCCGAGTACACTGGGCCTGAGGATCCATCTTGTGTTGGAGGTGGAGGTGCGAGGTTGTCGATGAGGGGGCGATGGATTCTCTTTGCCTCGTCTTTGAAGGATGTTCCAACAATTCCGATTACGGTCGAGGAGTATTACGCTACTAATCCTCCTCCCCGGCGTGAGTGATTTTTACGTATGCTCGTGGTCTTCTTGTCCGATTAGGGTTGTTTTTCGACTCTACTGTTTTTGTTAGCATCTTGGTCGTAACTACAAAGGAGTCTCGCTCACGGTGACTATTAACCGTTGCCTACTATCTCTGGTAACCTTCTTTGAGTCTTTAGTCCTTCAGGTATGAGTATTGGGGGTTCCTCGTATGTTCCCTTTACTCCCGGATCCACGAGTTCTTGCTCTTATAGGTCGTAAGCGTCGTGCGCGTTCTTCTTAAGAACACAGTGTTTCTTCCGCCGCTACCACTCTAAGAGGACTCGCTCTCTTTGCTTCTCGAGGCTTCTTTGCGAGGGAGCCACGGGTAATATTCTCATAGGTGAGGGGTTGTTTTTCTTGTCGGGACCCGCTCTTTTTGATATGGGTTAACCTGCTTCTCTGTTTTTCTTTTCGGATGGTGCTCTTCATTTGTCCTTTGAGCGGGATGAGGGAGCAAGTGGAGTCTCTTGTCGGAATACGTGAGTTCTTTTCTTTTTTTGTTTTCTCACGTCTGGGTTCTTTGGTTTGTGGTGGTCTTGATGTGATTTGTTTTACGTAGTCCTCTGTTGTGCAAGTTGAGGCTTACGGGAAGGTTTCTTCGCTGTTCGGTTGCTCTTGAAGTGAAACCCTCCACACTTGCTGTGCGCCCCCTCGCTCCTCGAATATCATTCGGTGAGTGCTCTTTGTCTTTGAGTTCTTATTTCGGTGTAAATATGAGGTGGCTTGTTTTGAGGGGTTCTTTTGTAGGAGGCCCTCGTGAAGTTCCCGGACGTTCTTTCTCCGACTTCGTCGATCGTATGGCGGTTTGGACGGTCTTACGCATCTGTTCGCTGTGCATACTTCCACCCACTGAGGTTCATCCGGATCCTTCTCTTTACGTTACGAAGGTTCTTGCGGATTACGTTGATTCGAATCGATTTGTCCTCTCGGGTTGGTGGTTTTGTGCGTGGTGTATAAAGGCTGCCAGCGATGCTTTGTCGCTCTTGATCACAAGTTCCAGGTATGTGACCGGCTACCTTGATTGTTTTCTTTTTTCTTAAGATGTTGCCTAAGCTTTCGACTTTGTTACAGTCTTTTGTGCGTGACCTTCCTGTCTTCCTTTCTGGTCAAGAGAGTGACTCCTTGCGGTCGGAGGTTACTCGTCTTCGAGTCTGGCGAGCTCTTCGCTTGCAACTCCGGGAAGCCCATGCCAGCTGGCGGCGGGTGGCCGAGTCCTACGGCAAGGTTGTCGGGAGGTCGAAGGTATTTCTTACGCCTTTCTTCTTGTTCTTCTTGGTTGTTTTTTCTGCTTTGCTCTTCTTACGATAGTTGTTTTTGTAGCTCTTCGTGTGACCAAGACTAGCCGGGAGGCTACTATCGGTGGCTGCGGACCAGCTGCGGGGGCGAAGGATTCTCTTGCTGCCCTTCGGGGAGAAGTTTTTTCGAGCTTTGGGCGCTTCGTGTCTCCTCTTCTCGACGTCATCCGTCTTCCTCAAGATCAAGAGTTGACCTGGAGGGGTTCCTTCCTCAAGCCTCCGAACGCTTCCGCTTATATGGGGGGGATGTTGCCGGGGAGGCTTCGAGGAAACTCTCTCTATTATTTTCATCATCTTGTCCGGAGCTGCCCATTGCTACTTGTTGTGAATGGGTTTGCCTCTATGGAACATCTTTGAGATGATGGAGCGGGGAGAACCCGGTGGTGGATGCGGCCGTGGCGTCTCTTGTGGATACCATTGACCTTGGGATGAATGACGCCGTGGAGCTTGACTTTGATGTGGCCTGAGTGCCTGGTTGTGGCGGTTTCGTCCGTCTTGTAATAATCGATCTTGTTGGTGGCCCTCTTGTATTGGGGCCTTTGAACAATTAAGTCTCGCTTTTGTGCTGACTTTTCAAACCTGATATCGTTACGCCTTGAGCGACTTTGTTTGCAGTTTGTCTTACGCTTTGTCCTCCTAATTCTTCTTTCTTGGACAACTTGAATGTGGTTGAGCCTTTAGATCTAGGCTTAAACCGTCCTTGAAGGGTTATGGGATCGCTACGCTAGCCGAAAACGAAAATTTTCTACCCATAAACCAAGGATCTACGCTGGTTATAGATCACGGGATTACCACTAGACGCGAGTGCGGCGGAAGCGTCGACCCTCGATGTAGATATACGCGTCGCGGCGGTGCCGTGCGATTCGCGAGATCGTCGAATCCGCGTCCGTCCTCCTCGTGCGGTTCGTCCTTGTGCTCCGGATGCAGGCACCTCCGGTATCCCACACGCGTGCGGGGAGGGCGATGCGCCTCGGGACTGCTAGGTCCGCGAGATGCAAGAGGCGTGAGCGGGCGTGGGCGGCGGGCGCCAGGAGGCGTGGAATGAATTAGGTTTCGGCCCCGCCCACCTCTCATTATATAGGCGCCCCTAACGGCTCTCCGAGCTGGAGGCCCATTAGAAAACCTAAGCCTCGCCTAATTGGATCAAATCGAATTAGGCCTCCTTCCCTGCCTAAGTGCGACCCTATGGGCTCACGCACACATAGACATGGCCCGAGTACTCCTACTGCGACCAATAGTTGACAATGACCTCTAGCAAGGCGTGCCAACTCCCATGTGTAATGCGCAATGATCATATCGGGGCGAACCACCACGATCCATGTACTCGCCATTCCCTTGCCACACGATATTTGGTCCAACTCGTGAGTTAACATAACCCAAGCACGGCCATGCATTTCTTGATCCAATCAATCGAGTGGTCGATTATATCTCTCTCTCATGGAGAGGGGCAATTCCATCTTGATTGACTATGTCTCACGGCATGTTTCTCGACAAACCCGAAGACCACCTTTTATAGCAACCCAATTACGGAGTAACGTTTGATAGTCCCTAAGTAGGTCGTTTCACATCTTGAGTACATACGACAATCTCAGGTCTAAGGACATAACGTACATGATGTATAAAGAGATAATAATAATAACATCTCATATCGGGTCAATCCAACCCCATGTCATACATGTGCCCACACTATTAGTTTGACATCTCCATGTCTATGACTTGTGAAACATAGTCATCAACTAATACGTGTCTGATCTAATATTCATGTGTGTTCTCACATGAACTCCGATCGAGGACAATTATTGAATAACCAAACAAGTAAAAGAGTTTCACAAACAATTCACATAATTGCTGATCAATACAAGTTGTCTTTAATGGATATTCATGAACACATAATATATCATGGATACAATGAAGAAATACAAATCATCTCTATGATTAGCTCTAGGGCATATTCCCAACAATCTCCCACTTGCACTAGAGTTAATCTTTAAGATATCTAATACCCATCTCTCTCTCTCGTGTGCGCCTCATGCTTAGGCCGTGGAAGAGCCTTTGTCAAAGGATCTGCAACATTCAAATCCGTATGTATCTTGCATATCTTGATTTCACCCCGTTTGATAAACTCGAATGAGGTGAAATTTCCGCGATGCGTGTTTGTTCTTATGGTGATCCCTCGGCTCCTTAGCACATTGCAATCGCGCCACTATTGTCACAATGAAGATTCAATGGGCCGCTTGCATTCGGAACACACACAAGCTCAATGAGGAACTTCCTCATCCAAACACCTTCCTTTGCAGCTTCCGAGCTATGTACTCGACCTGGCTGTAGAATCGGTCACCGTCTCTGCTTGGAACTTTTCCAACTAACAAAGCCACCACCATTTATTGTGAACAAATATCCTGATTGAGATTGTGAATCATCCGTGTCGGTTTGGAAGCTAGCATCGGTGTAACAATTTACAACGAGCTCCTCCTCACCTCCATAGACTAGGAACATATCTTTAGTCCTTCTCAAGTACTTAAGAATATTTTTAACAAGTGTCCAATGACTCTCACCGGATCGGCTTGGTACCGCCGCAAACACTTAGAGCATATGAGACATCTGGGCGTGTACATATCATGGCATACATGATGGAACCAACCTACCGGGCATATGGAACCTTACTCATGCGCTCTCGCTCATCGGTCGGTCGAAGGAAGGGCGCTTCTTGCTAAAACGCATACCATGTGACATAGGCGGGGAACCCTTTCTTGGACTGTTCCATGTTGAACCGTTTCAACACCTTGTCAATGTAATGTATATCTTGGCATAATCCTATTAGCCTCTTTGATCTATCTCTATAGATCTTTATGCCCAAAATGTATCTTTGCTTCTCCCAAATCCTTCATAGAAAATGTATTATTCAGTGAAGTCTTCACGGATTGCAACATTGGAATATCGTTCCCAATCAATAGTATGTCATCCACATACAAGATTAGAAACACAACAGCGCTCCCACTTTCCTTCTTGTATACACAAGGTTCTTCTTCATTCGACAAAAGCCAAGAGCTTTGACCTCTTCATCAAAAAACGAATATTCCAACTCCGAGATGCTTGCTTCAACCCATAAATGGATTTCTTAAGCTTGCATATTTTTCTAGCATTCTTAGGATCAACAAAACCTTCGGTCGTGTCATATACACGTCCTCTTCCAAATTTCCATTTAGAAAGGCTGTTTTTAACATCCATCCGCCATATCTCATAATCGAAAATGAGCAAAGAATCGCTAGAATGATCCGGGATAGATTTAAGCATCGCTACGGGCGAGAATGTCTCGTCAGTAGTCAACTCCTTGAACTTGCCGAAAACCCTTTGCGCAAAGTCGTGCTTTTATAGACGTGAACATTTCCGTCCATATCTCTTTTCTTTTTATAGATCCATTTGCTCTCAATGGGTCTAACCCCATCAGGCGGGTCAACCAAGTTCCAAACTTGATTGTCTCCCATGGAATCTATCTCGGATCTCATGGCACCTTGCCATTTCTCGAATCTGGTCCATCATAGCTTCCGCATATGTCATAGGTTCGTCATCGTCTAACAATAACACATCCCCATGCAACTCACGGAGTCTAGCGGATCTTCGTGGTAGTGGCGGTGTTACCTTTGCTACAGGTATCTCAACTTGTTCTGCTACATTAGCATCACTCGTAGAGTCTTGACCTGTTGGCTCATCCTGAACTTCTTCAAGATACACCCTTTGTCCACTCTTGTCTCTTTTGAGAAACTCTTTCTCTAAGAAGACACCGTTTCGAGCAACAAACACTTTGCCCTCTGATCGGTTGTAAAAGTAATACCCCAAAGTTTCCTTCGGGTATCCCACGAAAAAACACTTGTCCGACTTGGGTGTTAGTTTATCTGATTGAAGTCGTTTGACATAAACTTCACAACCCCAAATCTTTAGAAAAGACAAACTGGGACTCTTACCAGTCCACATCTCATGTGGTGTCTTAACTACGGACTTAGATGGCACCCTATTTAATGTGAAAGCGCTGTTTTCTAGAGCATATCCCAAAATGATAAAGGTAGGTCACACCGCTCATCATAGGCCGAACCATGTCCAACAAAGTCGATTACGTCGCTCGGACACACCGTTTCTCGCGAGGTGTTCGGCGGCGTAAGGCTGTGGAACAATTCCGCAACTCTTAAGATGATTGCTAAATTCGCGGCTCAAGTATTCGCCTCCCACGATCGGATCGCAAGGCCTTAATTTTTCTTGCCACGTTGATTCTCTACTTCATTCTGAAACTCTTTGAACTTTTCAAAAGTCTCGGACTTATGCTTCATTAAGTAGACATAGCCATATCTCTTGAAATCATCGGTGAAAGTAATGAAGTATTGGAATCCGCCTCGGCCGTCGTACTCATTGGTCCGCATACATCGGTATGTACTAGTTCCAACAAGTCTGGCGCCCTCTCGGAAAACCCTTGAAAGGCAACTTGGTCATTTTGCCTAGAAGGCAAGCTTCACATGTCTCGTATGATTCAAAAATCAAACGAAGTTAGAAGCCCATCGGTATGGAGCCTCTTCATGCGATTCTCACTTATATGACCCAAACGACAATGCCACATATATGTTTGACTTAACTCATTAAAAGCCGAGGCCTTTTAGCACTTATATTACGCATACAGTGCATCATCAAGATTTAAAATAAATAACCCATTCACAATGGATGCGAGAAGCCACAAACATGCCATCTTTAGAGATTACACAACCATTGTTTTCACTCTTAAAAGAATAACCATCCTTCATCAAACATGAAGGTGACACAATGTTTCGACTCGGGCTAGGAACAAAATAACAATTATTCAATTCCAAAATAAATCGACGGGCGGATGGAGTTGCATCGTCCGGACGCCGAGGCGGAACTCTTGCATTATTGCCCACGCGAAGTCAACTTCTCCCTTTCCAACGCTTCTACTTCTTATCATTCCCTCGCATCGTATTGCAAATATGAGCAACCGATCCGGTATCAAATACCCAAGAATTAATATAAGAATCAGCGAGGAATATGTCGTAAATATAAACAACAAGAGTACGAGGCGGCGGGAGTACCTTTACCACCGCTATCCTTCTTGGTTGCCAAGTACTCCTTGCGGTTTCTTAACCGCTGACCTTTCTTACCACAATGATAGCACGTAGAATCGGCCCGTTGGTCGGCCTGGGGCTAAGAAGGAGGCTTTTGGCTTAGAGGTCTCACCTTTAGCCTTTTCCTTCTTCTTCTTCCAATAAGGATTGCCCCTTTTCTTAAAGTTAGGCTTATTTTGGACCGCCATCACATGGCTAGTGCCGGCACCTTTCTTGATGTCGGCTTCCGGCGTCTTCGGCATGCCACACACTTCGATCAAGCCCTTCTCCGCCCCATGCATATGATAGTTCGAGATGAAGTTTCCATAGCTAGGCGAGAGATGCAAGAATGAAATCATAGCCAACTCTCGGGCCTATTGGGAAGCCTAGCTTCTCCAATCTCTCGAAAGTGTAACCAACCATCTTGATTACGTGTGGCCCTCTGCTTTGCACCCTCTCGCTAGCTTGCTCTCAACAAGCGCCTTTGAGACATTGAACCTTTCGGTTCTCGCTTGTGTTTGGAACATATCCTCAAAAGCGCCACGATCATATCGTCGTTGCATGATTGTTGTCGAACGCATCTGCAGTCGGGTTCCATCTTGGCAAGCATAAGGCAACTCACTTCAAGATCGGCATCACATGCTCTCTTGTAAGCGGTCTTCTCGGCCCGGCGGTGCATTATCGGCGGGTTCATTTGGTAAGGGGTGTCTAGAACATCTTCCTTTTTTCTCGGCCGGAGAACAATTCTCGTGTTACGGATCCAATCCGCATAGTTTGTTCCATTCAACTTATCTTTCTCAAGAACCCAACGCAAAGTAAATGGTTGATTGTTAGGCCCATTTATCTACAAATGAAATAATGCAAAAATACTAAGACAATGTATCCAAGATAGAGTAAAAACATATTAACATTTAATAGAATGTACTCCCACTAAAATCAATATCCCTCAATTGATACTTAGTGATTCAAGACCCACAACTAACAAGTTAGACTAGTGAGCTTTAGCATCACCGCTAGAAGACATGGTAGATCGGTAAGCAACTCTTTGCTAATCATATCACATATGACTCTTGTTGTTGGGTAGCATCTCTATGCTAACGCCAACTTTGTCATGCTCCAAGATCCCTAACCGTTAGGATGATCTTGTTTAAGTAACAAACAAACCTTTTCGCAGTAAGTATCCGATATCTAACCCGCCTAGTCGAAAAACCGATGGTACCCTAATTTTATAGGCCCACCACCGATTGTACAAGACTTGTGACGGTGCAAGGTTTGGGGAAGCATCAAAACTTAAAAACATTTGCCGGGGATCGTTCTACTTCACTATCGTATGTAGACAAAAACATAGTCGCTTACAAAGAAAGTAGAAGAACGATAAGAATGACATTAAAAAATGTGACTTGGTATGGTCTTATATCACTTTGGGGATCTCCATCTCCAATGAATCATTCATCATGATGATCTCCATCTCCATGATCGATGTATGCCATCCTCGGTGATGAATCTCTGCTAAGACTAGTCTATACTAGCGAGAAAGATAACAATTTACATGTGCGCGTTCATCACTTTTTGGCACGCAGCCATTTACATCAAGTGGACAATATATCGGTGGCTCCACCATATTGTCATCCTCACGACATGCAAGTCATGAATTAATTACATACATACATGCATCTCATACATATCTGAGACCATACAGTCACATAATCTGCAAAAACAAAGATTAACCGATTCCGGCGTCTAAAATTTGTGGTAGAAAACCCTATTTTGTAAGCTGATTTTGACCATTCTAATTTTCGTCGAAAATGCCCCGAAGTGTGTGACGGTTGGATGTAACTTTTAGTTCTCAACGATTTTCGTTTAGAGTTAGTCTCAATCGAAAGTTCTGGATCAAAAGTTATGGCTGGTCAAACTCGGGGTGACGATCGGTGTTAGATCAAATCTACCACCACCGCCTTTCGCATCACATGCGCCCGACCAAAACCATGACCTAGGTTGATTCGATCAATCTTATTGATCTCAAACTCGCCTTTGACTGGGTTTACATGTATCACTTAACTCCGATGGCGGAATTCCGACCGGTAGGGTAGATCGGGTACAAGACTAGTCGCGGCAAGACCACGAACCGAGATCGGAGACTCATCTACAACTAGCGCATATCACCATATGCACACATCCGAATCTATAACAGCGCGGCTGCACAGCTCGATACCCTTTGAATGGTTATGGGATCGCTAAGCTAGCCCGGCGAAAATTTTCTACCCATAAACCAAGGATCTGCGCTGGTTATAGATCGCGGGATTACCACTAGGACGGCGGTCACGGCGGAGGCGTCGACCCTCGGCGTTAGATATGCCGCGTCGCAGCGATTGCCGTCTGATTCTGCGAGATCGTCCGTCCGCGTCGGTCCTCCTCGTGCGGTTCGTCCTTGTGCTCGGATGCGGCACCTCCGGGTATCCCCACGCGTCTGAGGGGAGGAAGCGATGCGCCTCCCGGACTGCTAGGTCACGCGAGATGCAAGAGGCGTGAGCGGGCGTGGGCGGCGGCGGCCAAGGGGCGTGGAATGAATTAGGTTTCAGCCCCGCGCCCACCTCTCATTATATAGGCGCCCCTAACGGGCTCCCGAAGCCGGGAGGCCCATTAGAAAACCCTAAGCCTCGCCTAATTGGATCAAATCCGAATTAGGCCTCCTTCCCCTTAAGCGTGCGACCCTATGGGGCTCACGCACACATAGACATGGCCCGAGTACTCCTACTTCGACCAATAGTTGACAAATGACCTCTAGCAAGACGTGCCAACTCCCATGTGTAATGCAATGATCATATCGGGCGAACCACCACGATCCATGTACTCGCCATTCCCTTGCCACACGATATTTGGTCCAACTCGTGAGTTAACACTTAACCCAAGCACGCGGCCATGCATTTCTTGATCCAATCAATCGAGTGGTCGGTTATATCTCTCTCATGGAGAGGGCAATTCCATCTTGATTGACTATGTCTCACGAAGATGTTTCTCGACAAACCCGAAGACCACCTTTATAGCTACCCAATTACGAGTAACGTTTGATAGTCCTAAGTAGGTCGTTTCACATCTTGAGTACATACGACAATCTCGAGGTCTAAGGACATAACGCATGATGATGTATAAAGAGATAATAATAATAACATCTCATATCGGGTCAATCCAGCCCCATGTCATACATGTGCCCACACTATTAGTTTGACATCTCCATGTCTATGACTTGTGAAACATAGTCATCAACTAATACGTGTGCTGATCTAATATTCATGTGTGTTCTCACATGAACTCCGATCGAGGACAATTATTGAATAACCAAACAAGTAAAAGAGTTTCACAAACAATTCACATAATTGCCGATCAATACAAGTTGTCTTTAATGGATATTCATGAACACATAATATATCATGGATACAATGAAGAAATACAAATCATCTCTATGATTAGCTCTAGGGCATATTCCCAACAGTCTGTACTTGTGGACTTGTGCGGTAATTGTGAGGATTTCGGCTCCATAATCATCGGGGTTGTTCTTTTTGATGAATCGCGGCTTGCCTCTTTGTAGACTGCCGAGTAGAAAGGAGTCTTGTTCTTGTGCGTTAGGGTTCTTTTTTCTCCTTACGCATCAGCTTTAGCTCCTCTTGAGCTTCTTTTGTGGGTGTTGGAGTCTTGCTCTTGCGCCTTTTAGGTTATTTTCCTTGACGCCTTGACTTGTCTTCTTTTCTTGAGACTTGTTGTGATGGTAGGGTCTTGCTCTGCGTCTTCGGGTTCTTCCCTTGGCCCTGGACTTGTCTTCTTTTCTTGAGACTTGTCGTGATGGTAGAGTCTTGCTCTCTGTCTTCCCGGGTTCTTCCCTTTGACGCCCGACTTGTCTTCTTCTTCGAGACTTGTCTTGAAGGTAGAGTCGTACTCCGATTTGCTAGGGTTGCTTCTTCCTGGCGTAGTAGCGCGCCTTCTTCTTGGGCTTGCTTGGAATAGGTGGGGTCTTGCCCCTACGCAACAGGGTTCTTTCCTTTGTGGCGTGACTTGTCTTCTTTCTTGAGACTTGTCGTAGATGTGGAGTCGTGCTCGGAGTGCTAGGGTTGTTTTCCCACTTTGTTGTAAACTTGTCTTCTTCTTAGCGAACTTGCTTGAAGTGGTTGGGACGCGCGCTAGTCACGTGGGTTTTATCGCCGACGCCGCGACTTGTCTTCTTTCTTGAGACTTGTCGTAGATGTGGAGTCGTGCTCCGGTGCTAAGGGTTGTTTACGCCTACATTCTTTGTAGCTTTGTCTTAGCCTTAGACTTGCTTGAAGTGGTTGGGACCTTGCCCTTGCGTGCGTGGGTTTTTATCCTTGCCACTTGCGACTTGTCTTCTTTCTTGAGACTTGTCGTAGATGTGGAGTCGTGCTCAGTACGGAACTTATTTTTGATACGGATTTTCAGCTTTGTCTTTTCCGAGACTTCTTTGTGGGTGGCTGGGGTCGTGCCCCTTCTGCCCGATTCTTTCTTACGGCTTGTGACTTGTTGCCTCCTTTTAAAGTCATGTCACGATAGGTGGGTCTTGCTCACGGCCGTTAGGCCTCTAGCTTTGTCTTTTCTTAGACTTGCTAGTAGATGTTTGGTGGAGTCGTGCTCCAGTAGAGTTGTTCTAACATCTGGGTTTGCCGCTTCTCGGGCAAGGGCTCTCCCATCTTTGTCGGTGGACTATAGCATGATGTCCTATAGGGTTCTCGGTCCGGCCCCATTTAAGTGTGCTTCTTGGATCAAAGGTCAAGGTGGTTGGGTTTTCTATTTCACAACACTACAATCCACCTTGCTGGTTTGGGACGCTACGCTTTAGAGAGACTGATGTGAGGCGATGGGTTCCTATTTCATAACACTACACCGTTCACGCCGGTCGAAGGCCGTCCTACGCCGTGAGGACATATTGGCTCTTCACGGACCCTCGATGGCCTCTGCGACCTAAGCGGGCGATCCCACGTCCTCTTTTTTCTTTGAGTCGTAGTTCACGATCTGCCGCTAGGATTTAAGGTATGGGCGCTATTCGAGGAGGACTTGGCGTGGTTCCACCCTTGTTTGGTGACCTCCGTTACGGTGGTCGGGGTTGCTCTGTCCCGGTCGACTTCTCTTTTTTGAAGTGCCGATTTGGGCTATTTTTGTTCTTCTCCTCTTGGGAGGCATCTTGGTCGTGCTCTTTTTGGAGTTCTTTTTGGTTTTTGAATCGCTTTAGAGGTGCCACGCATTCTAGTACCTCTTGTGGGTCTAGAGTTCTTAGGCACGCCATTTTACTTCTTCTTCTTGAGGTTGGTGTTACGTGTTCTTCGACTTCTCTGGTGTTGTCGAGTCTTTTATGGGTAGAACATACGAGTTGGTGATGTGCCAAGAGTTTCGATTTCTTCTCATACGTGGTCATCGGTTGTAGGTTCTGCGGTCCCGATACTCTTTTGATGATGAAGGGTCCTTCCACGGTTGAGCGAGCAATTTGTGCGCCCTTACGTCTTTTTGGTTTCTTTTTGAGTACTTGATCTCCACGGGTTCAATTTCTTGGTAGGTGTGCTTTTGTCATAGTGCCTTACGAGTCCTTGCGGTATCTCTTTGCGTTACGAAGGATGGCATTTTCTCGACTTCTTACGCACCACGGTCGATCTCAAAAGTCTTCTTGTCACATTCTCCTTCTCCTTCTTCAAAAGCCGCTCTATCAGGTGAAGAGCTCCATATCGGGCTCTGGCGGTAGTAAACCCGATCCGTATGTTAGGAAGAAAGGTGAGTAACTTTGTCGCTGGCGATTTGAGTTCTTAGGCCCCCGAACAACTTTGTGTATCTCTTCGATCCATTTTGCTCCATAGTCTTTGAGTTCTTCATATAGTCTTGGCTTTAAACCGGCAAGGATGAGTCCGTTGGCTCTTTCTACTTGTCTGTTTGCACGAGGGGATGTGCTCTGAGAGGCATAATCGATTTGTATGCGCAATCTACCGTGCCCAATCTTCGAATGTGCGCGTGAAGAGGGTGATCCAAGGTGCAGTTATGATCGGTTGGGCATCCCGAATACGTATTGCGATCTCTTGGATGAACTCGGCCTTTGTTGGGCTGTAGTTAACCAAAGGCTTGTATTCTATCCACTTGGTGAACTTGTCGGTGCTTTCAAAATGTATTAGTATCCTCCTTTGGCTCTTTTAAAGTGGTCCGACTTGATCTAGTCCCCAAAGACGAAAAAGGCCATGATGGTGGTATCTTGATTAGGTTGTGTGCGGTACATGCGCTCTTTGCGAACATCGGCATCCTTTGCATCTTCGACGAGTTCTTCTGGCGTCTTTGAGGTACATTGGCGGTAGTATCACTGTTACGAATGCTTTTCCCCGAGGGTTCTCGGCGGCTGCGTGGTTTCCACGGCATCTAGAATGGATTTCTTTGAGATTTCTTTTCCTTCTTGAGGCGATGCATTTGAGTAGTACTCCCGATGATCTTTGCTCTTTTATATAGCTTGTCCCGATGAGCACATAGTTCTTGCTTCTTCTCAAGATCCTTGTTGCTTCAGTTTGTCTTGGGGTAGCGTTTTGTTTTTGATGAAGTTGATGATGTCTCGATCGAGGGAGTGGTTGCGACACGGAGATATTATCATCACTCTGTTAGTTGATTGCTCCATATTTTCTTGCTCTGGGTTCTCTTTGATTGAAGGCTTCGATAATTCTTCGGCGAATACTCTGGTGGGACTTGAGCTCTGTCAATCGAGTTTGGCTAATGCGTGCGACCCGCGTTTTAGCGTCTCGAACGCGTGTAGGGATTTCTAGGCCTTGGAAGTTCTTTTTTCCAATTTGCGTATTACTGCGATGGGGGCCCATGTTATCCTTGG
The DNA here is from genome assembly GCA_015847255.1 of Hyparrhenia diplandra. Lineage (NCBI taxonomy): Eukaryota > Viridiplantae > Streptophyta > Magnoliopsida > Poales > Poaceae > Hyparrhenia > Hyparrhenia diplandra. The sequence goes on along the minus strand of JADLZK010000681.1, from coordinate 29,184 downwards.
TGCGGTCGGTCTTTGTTGACTTGATTTACGACAACAGCCAGCGAATTAAGCCATATACTTGAAGTCTCTTGATTCCCGGAGTTTTTGCCACTTTGAGGCCATGGATGAGTGCTTCATACTACGCCTCGTTGTTGGTAACTTGCCACATTATCTGCGGCTTGCTACTTGAGTTGTCTCCCATACGGAGATATGAAGAATCTCGGCTCCTGCTCCCCCGAGCTTCAATGATCCATCAAGTACATGCTCCAATGTTTCTTGATGTCGCCGGGTATGGGTTGTTGGAGATCTGTCCGATACGCTATAAAGTCCGGAAGTGCACGAGATTTGATTGCTCTTAGGTAAGGGTGAACTCTATATTTAATGCTCCGAGTTCTACTGCCCATTTTGATATGTCTGTTGAATCTTTGTTCCGTAGGATGTCTCAGAGTGGAGAATCTTTGTGACCAGCATTTATCTTGTGGTCGCTGGGCGAAGTAGTGCCGTAGCTTCCTTGATGTGATCAATATGGAGTAGAGTAGTTTTACGGTGCGTGAGGGGTATCGAGCTTTGGATTACGAAAGGACCTGCTCCACGTAGTAAATCGGCCTCTACGGGTTTTTTTCTTTTCACGGCCTCTTCTCTCTCCATAATGATTCTTGAGCCGACTTTTGTCTTGTAGCTGCTATGTAAAGCATGAGGTCTTCATGATCTTTCGGGAGTGAGGGCCGGTGCCGACGTTAGGTAATCGTTTGAGTTCTTCAAATGCCTTGTACGCCTCTTTAGTCCATTCGAACTTTCCTTGGTCTTGATCAATTTGAAGAAAGGTAATCCTTTTCCCCGATTTAGATATAAATCGTTGAGTGCCGCCATGCACCACAGTTTTTGGGCGTCCTTGGCGTTTACGGGTTGTCTCATCTCTGTGATAGCCTTGATCATTTGAAGGCGGCTTCTATGCCTCTGCCTCTTGACCAAGAACCCGAGTAATTGTCCCGATGGTACTCAAAAACGCGCACTTTGTTGGGTTGCGCTTCCACCTCCACTTCTTAAGGTTGTTGAAAGTCTCCTCCAAGTCTTGGATTAAGAGTATCGGCTCCTTGTTTTCACCACCAAAAATTGTCGTCCGCGTATGCTTGGCGTTTTTTCGATCTCTCTCCCAAACAAGTCTGTATCGCTCTTTTTATACGTTGCCGGTTCTTTAATCGAATGACATTGTTTTGTAGCGATGAGGTTCAGAAGGGTGATAAAAGAGGTCTTTGCTCTACGATCTTCTTTCTTGAGTGCTATTTGGTGATAACCCCGAGGTAACAATCGAGAACGATAGTAAGGGCTGATCTGTTGTGGATTCCACTATCTCGGTCAATCCTTGCAGCCCAAATGGATCCTTTTGGGCAATGCTTGTTTAGATGCATTGTCTTTTAGTCTACACACATGCGCCGTCGAGGTGTTCTTCTTTTTTGTACGAGAACCGGGTTAGCTAGCCAATCCGGATGTAGGATTTCTCGATGAATCCGGCTGCGAGTAGTTTCGCGATCTCCTTTTTGATGGCTTCTTTCTTTTTAAGTGAGAACCTCCTAAGTCTTTGCTTGATGGGTTTTGGATCCCATATTGATATCAATTGATTATCGACCAGCTCCTTGGAACAGGGCATGTCTGGCGGTTTCGAGGGCAAATATATCTTTGTGTTGCCTTAGGAAGGCGGTGGCGCGACCCCTATTTTGGAGATAGGTGGGAGCTGATGATTGCCGTCTTGGATGGATCACCGGTCTGCAGAATCGATGCTTGACGTCGGCTCTTCTCAAAGCACCAAGATTGCTTGTTTCTTGGTACGTATCTCGAAGTCCTCTGGATTTGTCTCTGTGCATTTGATTGACTTCTTTTTTTACCAAGAATGTTCGAACTTGTTTGCTATTTCAATGGCTTGGGCGTCACACTCGAAAGCCTTTTGAGATCTCCTTTGATTGAAAGAACCCCAAATGGCGCGGCATCTTTATGATAGATACGGGTAGTGTGGAATAGCCATGAATTTTGCAATTGCCGGTCTTCCCATGATGGCATGATATGGTGACTCGAGATCCGCTGCTTAAACTTGGCGTATTCCGTTCGGTAGTTTGAAGGTGTTCGAAAGTGGCTACTAGGGTGACTTGCCCAATTGGTATTCTTTGCTTGTCCGGAACTATCCCCGTAGAAAGGGGTCTTTGGAGGGAGCAATTAACCACGAGAGATCTAGTCCCATCTTGTCCAAAATGTCTCGGAGAATATGATGTTCAGCCCTCGCACCTCCCAGGTCGATCGGTGCAGCCCAGTTCTTTTATTACTCCGGCTATGGTGGGTTCTATCACCAAGGGATATGATCCGGCGTTGCCTACTTGTCCATTGATCCTCCTTGTGAATTGAATCGGGTGTGGGACCAATTGAGGTAGCGCCGCGTTGCCGGGTTCTGTTGCCATGATCGATCGTGAAAAGCTAGCTTGTCTTGTCTCTTGCTCTTTGATCCGGGAACTCCTGAGAATATGACGTTTAGGAGATCTTGTTGCTTTCTAGAAGTCCCCTGTTTTTACGCCGTCTTATTTTCTCCTTTGCTTTCTTTTGTGCCCCTTTTAAAGTTGAATCTCTTCCTTGTATCTCTCTTGGAAGGTTGTGGGCGCTCCGAGAAGCGAGTGATGAGCTCGGATGGAAGCGCCAAGGTATGTCTTAGGTTGGTGTTGTCTTTCTTGCTGTCCGTTGCCCTTTGTTGCCGTTGTACTTTGGTTTGTAGGGCTTCTTTTTGGCTTTTCATGCAGCCTGTGTTGTGCGGCCCTCGCTTCTTGTATTCTTTGAGGGTTGTTACGCTCTTTCTTCGGGCCTTCCGGTGTTCTTTCTTTAGGGCGATCACGGGTTCTTTCTTCGGCTCGATCATTTTCTCAACGGTGAGCTTGAGCGTGGGTTGGTCCTCGGGTTGTCTTTGTAGAAGTCCAGAGGCTGCCATCTTTGAGAGATTCCATTCACGAGCATCCACCACTTCTCTTTTACGTGATGTCATGCACCTTGGATCTCATCTCGCCAAATCTTGATAAGTAGTCTCTCAAGATTCTCGACCCCCTTGGGGCTCTTTAAATTCGACTGCGTGATGGGATGGGTGATGATTCTAGAAGTTATGCGGGAATGCTCTGCAAATCTTCCCATATCTATTGAGCCTTCTTCGATCTTGTCGAACCATTGGGCGGTAGAGCTTCTAGAGCCATGGGAAGAAGGCGGCACTGGCGTCATCATGTCCTCTAACCCGGCTCAATGGATTGTGAGTAGACTACGAGCCTTTGCTTGGGCTCTGTTTTTCCCATCGTATTTTTGAGTGATTCGAAGGTTTGAACTTTGGGGGTAGTTGACTCGCCCCTTGGTCTTTTCTGGCGACGAGGGGGAGTCATCATAGCCCTGTCCTTCCTTCGATTTGTCACGAGGATCTTGCCCCTTGGTGGGTTCTTGCGGGTCCTTGTGGACTCGCTGACTTCATCGTCAATCGGCTTGGTCTTGGGGTGAGATTAGCAGCCGGGGTCTCGGTTTCCGCAGATCCCTCTGGGGCGCCTTGAGTTCCCGGGTTCTCCGGCGTTACCAGCCTCTCGAAGCATTGGACCCGACTTCTTTGGATATGCGAGTTGCGCCTTTTGTGACCTAGTGGGATCTCTTTCTTGGGTGGCTTTGAGGAAAAACGCCCGATGAGCCTCTCCTCATCATTTTAGGTTCGAGCGGTCTTCGAGAGGCGTTCAATCAACTCTTGTATCTTTCCGTGTGTTATCGATGGTCGTCTTCCCGACCCTCTCGGACTTCATCTCACTGTCGGCGCGGTCAGTTGGTACTTGCTCGAGGCTTGCGCGCTTGCTCGCTCTGTCTGGCGTCCTCAGCCCGACATTTCTTTCTTAGTAGTCTTGAATGGCGCTGGTCTTCTCCTTCGTCTTCTTGGGTTCTTTCCCGTCCTTGAGATGTTTGATAGACCTTCGTCGGTGGACCTGATGTCGGGGGCATGTCGGAGGGTTCGCGGCGTGCGGGCTCTTGCTATCACCAAGATTTCGTTGGGAACGTGAGCGCTTTGGGCCTTCTCCCTTCCGTCCGGGGAAGATTAGGTAACACCATCCTTTGTACACGCCGTTTCTTGGCGTTCCGATCTTTGTGAGGTTCTAGGCCGATTGGATGATGCACTCCTACGGCGTCCTTGTCCGAGGATGACCCTCGTTGCGCGCCCTTCAAAGATCTCCGGCCTTCTTTTGAAAGTTGTCTTGTTACACCTTATATGTGTGAATCGCGGTATTACGTAATCCGTTGGGAATTGGTAAGGTAACACGGGTTGATACCAGTTTGTCTCGGTTTTGCCTTCTCTCAGTCGGGGTAGCCTTTCTTTTTAAAAAATTCTTTCGAATTGATTACGGTTTCCTTATGCGAGTCGGAGTAAGAGTATAACCGAGTTGTCTTGGTCAGTCTTTGAACCTTGAGCGTCTTCCCTTCATGAGTGCATTTAGGTTCAGGCCTGCGGCGTGGTTCTCGAGTGATTAATGTCGAGCTTGTTCTCCGTTTACGGCGGTGTCGGTGGCGTCAAGCGCGAGCTTCTCGGCGAGTTCGATTCTCGGTCTTGGATTCCTCGATGATGTAGCCGAGTCTTGCGTTATCGTCGATTTCGCAAGTCCATGATCCGAAGATGATCGTATTTCGTCGTCGAGCCCATGGTGTTGTGGTCCGCCCGAACTCGTGCTGAAATTCGGCGAGCCCCTACAGGCCGCCCGGTATCGATGTTTTCTGGGCCCGCGCCACGCGAGGGGTGGCCGAGGCGGTTTGTAAGGCCTCGATGAACCACGGAGTCGGCGGTTTGTTGCGCGATTGACATGGAGGCGGGTTTTTATCTTTGGTTAGGGCCCTCGATCCTTGATCAGTAAACCTTCGTCCGATTGGTGAGCTTTGTTTTTTGATTGATGGGGTCAGCCCAGGGATGGTTATCAAGGTTTTCTGCACTTGATGTGTTCAGAGTTAGCGGCTCCCTCACGAGGGTGCTTTCTTTGGCGCCTTTTATAGTTCAAGGGGCCAAGAGCTTTTGCTCTGGACCTAGTCGGATCTGAGAGAGGGTTGTCGGAGTCGAGGATTCGAACACCCAAACTCCAAACATGGTAATCGGCTAGAGTTCTATCACGATTACAACGCAAGTCTACGTAGCTATGCTTCCATTGCCTTACGGGAGTTGTTTGTGGCGCGAGCTGGGATAGAATCCTGCGAACAACTCTGAGTCTTAGGTGATCCAGTATCCACAATGGCACTCCTCTGGCGTCCTTGTTAGGGCGACCTCATTGCCCACGCCTTTCAAAGGAATCTCGACCTTCTTTTTGAAAGTTGTCTTGATATATACCTTGTATGTGTGAATCTTGCGGCATTCGTCCGTTGGGGTGGTAAGGTAGCACGGGTTGATACCGGTTTATCTCGGTTTTAGCCTTCTTTCCGGTCGAGGTAGCCTTTTCTTTGAAAAAATTCTTTCCCAGAATTGATCTGGCTCCCTTGCGAGTCGGGTAGGGTATAGCGAGTTGTCTTCGGTCGAGTCTTTGAACCTTAGGTGTCCTCCCTTCCCAGAGTCGTTTCGGTTTCGAGTCTGCGACGTGGTTCGCCGTCGATTATCGAGCTTTTGTTCTGTCTCGGGCGATTGGCGTGTGACGTCAAATAAAGCGCGCGACTTCTGCGGCGAGTTCGATTCTCGGGTCTTGGCTTCGATGATGTAACCGAGTCTTCTTAGTCGTCGTCGATCTATGCCAAGTCCATGACCGAAGATTATCATTATTTCGTCGTCGAGCCCATGGTGTCGTGGTCCATGGAACTCGTGCTGAAATTCGGCGAGCCCCTACAGCCAGTTGTCGATGTTTTCTGACCAGAGCGCCACGGTGGCCGGGCGGTTTATCGGGCCTCGATGAACACAGTCAGGCGGTTTGTTCAGGTGATTGACGTGACGGGGTTTTTATGCTGGTTGGGCCCTCGATCCTGATCGAGTAAAGACCTTCGTCGGTCGGCGTGAGCTTTGTTTTGATTGATAGGGTCAGCAGGGATCGGTTGTAAAGTTTTCTGACACTTGATGTGTTCAAGGTCGCGCTCTCCTCTGGTGCTCTTTGGCCGCCTTTTATAGTTCAGGGGCCAAGGAAGCTTTCGGTTTCCTAGTCGGATCTGAGAGAGGGGTTGTCGGTCGATAGTTTAACACCCAAGCTCTAAACATGGTAATCGACTAGATTTCTATCCACGATTACAACGAGAGTCTTCAGAGTAGCTATGCTTCCATTGCCTTAGGGGAGTTGTTTGTGGCCTTGACTAGGATAGAATCACATGAGAACAACTCTCACGAGTCCTTAGGTGATCCAGGTATCCGCGATCAGAAGAAAACCTATCAAGTTATACCTTTGCCTTGATCTTCGGGTCGCTTTCCAAGCGGAATGTCAGGAAGCGGCGATCCATCGCGTATAAATCAGATCATGTTCGCGATCATCATGCTCACATCACCTATGCAATCCTATCTCTTAAGTCACACTTAGAGCAAAGGATTAGCATACAGATGTCATCAATTTCCCAAAACCAAACATGGAAATTTTCCACACTTGGCCCTCGGCAAATTAATTTTTTTAATTTTTGGCTTTACGATTTTTGTAGCTTAAGCTACGGTATTTCTGCTCCATGTTCAAGTTTGGAATTTTTTTACGTGTTTTGTTACTATATTTTATGAATTTTTCATCTTTTATTTGAATTTCCTTTTTTCGCAACCAAATTTGAAGACAAGTCATTCAAATAATGGGAATAAATGAGCGGAAAAATGATATTATTGCTTGTTAGTCTAACTTGAGGGCCTCATCTAAGGGCCCGCGTCCCAAAATTCGAACATCTTATCGCGAAACATGTCGACTCACTTGTGGGTGAATCATTTTTAAATTCTATAAAAGCAAACGATGTCGAAAAATCATGAAATTTGACGAAACGTCGTGATATCGCATGTGTAGGTTGTGATAAAAATTTTAGAAGGTTTCGTGAAAGGTTGCATCGGACTCGAAACACGGACATCTCCAACATGTCATAATAGAACTCATGTTGAACCTTCATCGACATCGAGGGTTCCATGGCGGCGATCGCGCCCGGTAGGCCCGGCCCAGCGGCGTGGTAATGGCATCTCGCCCGCCATGTACTCTATAAACCACACGTCAGCGCCCGAGTCGGCGAAAGAACCGTCGCTCTAGGTCGGCCTTGCACGATTGAAGGCCAAAAATTACAAAAATTCTTGTTCTTCCAACAAATGGTGATCGGATCCCGATAAACTTTCAATTCGATGGATGACATCAAAAGGAAATGGTTCCATTTATAAATGGAACCATAGGCAAGCACCAACTCAACTAGATGACATTTCATTGCATTTTCTTGAACGAACATCAAAAAAGCCAAAACCAATTGATGATGAACGAGATATCACTACGAAATGCATAGACAAGCCAAAACCATAGGCAAGCAAAAGCGGTCGAAGGTCGTTGCCATTAGTTACATAAGTAGTCCAAGCACAAATAGAGGGTCATTGCCATTAGTTACATAAGTGGTCCAAGCACAAATAGAGGGTCCATGCATCATCCACTTCATGGTTCCAACACAAGCTCTACTAAGGAATACCAAAATGCCAACCCATAGGCATCTGCAAAATATGTAAGGGTCATGGTGCCATTGCACAAAACATGCGCTTCCGCTCAGTAGTCACCGTTGTTCCACCATTGATATGCCCCGTAGTCATCGTCCGGATTCATAGTTGTCACTATAGTCAAATGGCCATGTGGGGAGTCACCGCCACATCGTCGTCGTCGCTGTCATTGTCGCGGTCATCGTCGGCCTTGTCCTGCGTCCGTCGTCCGCGCCTTGTCCTGCGTCCTCGTTGGCTTGTCCTCATCCTCATCCTTTAAAGAGGAGATGTCCATCAATTGGTGGGCGAAGGAACTATGAAATGACCATGTTTAAATTACAACATATGTAAAAGCGTTGACTAGGTCAAAAGAATTTATGAATGTAATGCTCACAAAGCTCGCGACACCATGGATCACGGGCCGTTGCCTGCCTCCTAAAAAGTGGGCAATCTCACTCCTTTCCGGGCCTCCATGAAGTCATAGCGTTAGTGTTTTTTTATTAATGTTGCTCCTCCTCTAGAAATTGGGCCTTTGAAATCATTAATGTTGCTTCTCGTAGCTCGACGAAAGTCATCAGGAAGCCTGTTCCATGTCTTCCAACTTGGCTGTTGGATATGGTACTTCCTCCTCACTTCTTCCTTCAACTATTTTCATTTCAAAATCTTCCTTTTCTTCTGAGGGAATTGTATTGGGGTTTCAGGGCTCTTGATTAACTCTCCACGACCGGGGAAATCCTCCCACTTGCAAGTCATGCCCTCCTAAGGAAACACAAACAACATTAGCAAAAAAAAAATGTTTTGTATGTACATAACCAGTTCGATAAACTCACAAAGAACTCATTTGGCCCTCCAGTAAGCCCACCCAAGCTCGAGGGAACAACTCTCAGCGGGCCTTGATGCCACACTTGCACTTCTTGTCGCATCTTCAAGCATGGCCATGGAATGTTGCCTTTGAAACTGTTCTACATACCAATTGGTAGGCCAAGAATTTTTGGTCCATAGTTATACACCTCGAAGTCACAAGGAAAAACCTCTATAGTCTCGAAACAACAAAGGGATTTCACAAATAACATGAATGGCGGGACCACTTACATAATCACTCTCACCACACCTAGAATGGAGTAAACATTCCCCACTTACTTTGGAACTTGAGGAACGCAGTCTTGCCACAAGCGGGCATGTCGGAGGATTCCCTAGACGGTGCAAAGGTAGCCTCAACCTTCTTCAACCCCGTCATGTCGGTGGGTTCGGGTGGGAGGCACCCACCGAACTAACTCATCATACGGACGGCTCTTCCAAGGGTCATAAGGAAACAACATAATCTTACGATCCACCATATCTTCACCGTCGATCCATTGATAGAAAGTTGCATCCGCCTAGACCACAATCAAATCACCGGGGGCGACGTCAGAAGTTGACAACGTAAAAAGCACGCCCGGTGAGAAAGGATGCCTTGACTGCTTCACAAAGGCCGGTAACCACAGTGACAAGCCCGTGTCGGCCCAGGTGGTGGGAATGGACCTTTCCCTTCATGGTCCTCACGGATAGTGTACCTAATCGACAAGTCCATTTAAACCGGCAAAAACAACATAGACTAGTATTGGCTAACGAGTAAATTCCACTATATTGCATCAACTTATGAATGTGCATTCTACTAAACAAACCATAAATTGGAAACATCTAACGACTACTATTATCAAATTAAATCCATCCAAATCATCTACATACGTGCTCAATCCATTCTTCTCCATAAACCCTACCAAACCTTAACTCACAAACAAGTATTCAATACTCATATTCAATCCATCCAAATCATTTCATAACTTGCACAAATCATCATTACAACCATGTTAAGCTAATACACATGGACCATAACTCAAAAAGTTACACTTGCATTAGAGGGGATTCATGCACACTTCCACTAAAGAAACAAAAAATTGATTCATCCAAATGACAAAATGAATGATAGAAGAGAGAGATGTAGTCATACCCTATGGCATCCAAAATCAAACCAAAGTAAAAGAAATCAAAGTGGAGGAAGAGAGGAAGAGAAGAAAAGCGGACAGGGAGACCTCCTCCCTCCAGCTTCGCCAAAAGTGAAAGAAGGGAGAGGGAGGAAAAAGCAGCCGTTGGCGCCAATAAAATATGCTCCAAGTCGCGCCAAGGCGGCCGGTGTGACAAGGTCTGTCGCGCCACATGCATCGGCGTGACAAAGCGGGCCCCGCCCACGGCGCCACGGCGAGCAACGGTCAACAAGCTGCGCCAACGTGGAGGAGCCTTGTCGCCAGCGCATGTGGCGCGACACAATGGTTTAGTCGCGGGATATGTGGTGCAAATAAAATTTAAACGGGGTTATTGTTGAAATATTATTTAAAAAAGGGTCAAATTTTAAAAAAATCCCTATATCCTTCATCATTATCATCAATAACTAATTATTTGCCTGTCATTTGCTTCATGTTTTCTTAGGCATATATTTGTTCTAATTAGTGAAGACATGTTAATGGCGTGTAAGAAAATGTAATGTTCACTATTATAAACAATGTCAGAGACGGGTCAAAATCAGTTTCCGAAGGCAGCAGCACTGTGCGCCTCTGTACCAACGTCACTGTTAATCCTGTACAGTGGAGACAGGCACCTCTGAAAATCAGAAAGATAAAAAATAAAAATAGCCCCACTGACAAGTTTCCACTTTTTGAGTCCGCCTAGTTTCACAATTCTCATACACATTTAGAACACGTTTTGGACAAGGCTTTGATCAAACATTAGGAATATAAATCATGAATAACTTTTAAGTCGTTGAGTTTGAAATGTAGAAAATTATATCAATAGATTTGTCTTGAAAAATTACTTTCAAAAATATATATATATATAACTTTCCAATAAATATTTTTATAGAAAAGAGAAATCAAAGTTATGCTTTGGAGACCGTGTTGCTGTGCTAAAGGTCATCTAATTGTGATATGGAGGGAGTATGTTGCTCAAGTTTTGTAATAGTTGGTCTGATTCTCTTTTCTTACAAGAGATGAAGCCAGATTGATTCCTTTCTATAAAATTGGTCTACCTGTTGTTAGTAGCTTTGTAGTGTGAAATTATTACACAGTGTAAGTGTATCAGGCAAAAGAACATGGAAACCACCTCTTGGAAGCCAAGGCTATGTATTGGTACATCGGAGAAGGCATAGTGTGCTATTATATAAACGTCGTGGGCTCTAACATTTATGAAGTTCACTTGACTGGTCTATGGAACTTCATAAAAATGCATAACATAAGAAGTCAAATTCCAGAAGGCTTCCACGGTCTGTGAGGAGGTTGTCAACAAACTATTTGGGGTAGAATGAATTAGAAGAAACACTCCCACTAAGAAAGCCTTCACCTAAACATCTACCTAGAGCGTTGGACAAGCCATGAGAAAGCAGATAAAATATATCCTTCATCGTTACCATCAATAACTAATTATTTGTCTGTCATTTGCTTCATGTTTTCTATCGCATATATTTGATCTAACTAATGAAGACATGGAAGATGTGTTAGATATTATATGGGCCTGACCCATTAAATATTTAATAATTTAATAAAATTCTATGGTCCAAATAATTGTTGAGAGGAGAGGCAGATAGCCGGTGGTGAGCAAGTGTTGCTCATGCGGGAGTTACAAGAAGTTACTTGTAACTGATGTCTTAGTGCTTCCGTTACCGCCACTACATGGTTTGATGACGGAAGTTCATGGAGTTTCTAGTCCCTTCATTTGAACTTCCGATGAGCCTGTGCATTATCTCCTCACGTTGGCCTTTGGACTTGAACTTCACGGTGGCCTTTGGCTTTTTGCCGTGAGGTATAAAAGGTCCTAGTAGGCCATCACTTTTGGTACGATAAAAAAGACCACAAATCCAGTAGCAACTTTGAGCTCTCCTGTTCCATCTCCTGCGCCGCACACGAGATGGAAGAGTAGGCCTCGAAACGCTCCGTTCATCGAGTTCACCTGCTCGGGTGGAGATCGGCAATTACGTTTTTTGGGAGTGTCGCGGTGTGGCACGACTACCGCTTCTTCCTCTTCTTCCCGTGTTCTGGCATCGTGGACGGCGTTAAATGAGGGTGATCTTCACTGCATCACTTCTGCACTGCACCGATCGGGGACGACTACAACAACAAAGCACTATGTCGTTTGGTGCTTCTGGCTCTGCCGCAGGGGTATGTCTTCGCTAAACAATTCATTGGTTTTATTCTCAATTTACAATTTTTCTTGTTAGTGCTAATAGTATAATCGACATGTTTTATTGGAACAATACTGGTCATATCTTGCTGTTTAGCACTATATTTATTTTCATGGTGATATCGGTCATGTTTAATCAAGACAAGCATATATATGATATCTTGATCCTTTTGCTTACGTCTTTTGTGGATTAAATTGTCATTAAAATTGCCTATTTTTCTAACAAGATGCTATTCATTTTCTCATGTTAATGGCGTGTAAGAAAACATAATGTTTGCTATTATAAACAATGTCACTGACAAGCCCATTTTTGAGCCCGCCCCTGCCACTGTTGAGCCTGCTGCCAAGCGCATTATCTGGGTTCCATGGAGCCACTACCAGCGCTTGTCGACTTCCTCCTATTTAATTCGTCTAGCACCCTTTGCTCTAGCACTATAGGAATAGGAGTATACTCCTACTTCAATTCTCATACACATGGGATCAACAACAAAAATTGTTACGTGAGCTTACAAAAACAACAATATGATATCTACTATGCATCTGAGATGTTGTGTTTCCAGATAGAAATTTAATTTATTTCTATGACGTCCATAATGAATGTAATAACATCATCTGTTTATTCCGAACACAGCCTAAGACCGTGCAATTGATATCGTCATATTTTTTGGTCTTAAATACTGGACTTGCATTGTTGAGATATCAAGATACTATTTCTGTATTAGTAAATAGAGTACATATAACTTACTAGATAAGTCAAGAATCCAATAATCTAAACCTCAGTTGTGTCTGCCCATATATAGAAAACGTGATCATACAGGCAGTTTGCCCATATATATAGAGTACAACTGATATTTTCCTAGTGGTACCAATGAAGATAAAAGCAGAACCAGGGGGCTCTTGGATCATGGGGCTAAAAATCAACCCCTCCTTTTAGCTCCTAGATACCCCCAAGGATCCAAACAGGTGGGGCTATTTGCATCTAAAATAAATTAGCCCCCTCCAAACCTTTAGCCCCTCCAAGGGGTACTAATTGGGCTAATTTGCTGTGAACACCATAAAAACTAGCCCTCTCTCCCCTCTATTCTCTCTCTACTATCTTTCCACTTTTTATCCTTAAATTAGCCAATGGATCCAAAATTTCTCAGGCGGCTAAAGTTTAGATACCTAAATGAAGGATCGAACTTTAGCTTCAAATTAGCCTGAGGGCAAAAGATCCAAAAGGGCCCAGGATTGGGTACTCCACAGCAGCTGCCGTTTGTATAGTTCTTCTTCAAGTACCGTTTCGCTGCCTTAGCTTCGTCCGGCAAGCGTGAAGTAGGTATGACTTTGCAAATTTCATATATATTAACTAAGATCCAATCATGTATACTACTACTTTAGTTGTGTTTTGTTTGATGTTTATGGGCTGTTGCATGCATGAACAGATCGAAGAGGTTTTCTATACGGAATCGCCGAAAGGCGAAGAAGGATGCATGCTCCGACGATGCAAAAAGGGGGCCATTGAACTCGGCTACAAGGTTGTCATCGCATGCCGCTTGTCGCATTGCGATGTTAAGTGCTGCTGCACCTTTCATTTCATCAAATATATAAGCAAAGGCCCTGGTCATTCGCAGCGCCGTTGACGGTCACTAACGACACATTTTTAACGTCAACATTCTACCAATAAGGGGTTGAAACTATACCTTACTACACACATATACATTTATTATTGACATAATTCCACTTGTAGTGTCAAAATTATTATTGTGCAGATTTATATAAGAAACAAGTGGAAAATGTACCAAAAGGCGTCTCCCCGAAAGCACATTCTTGAAGAACATCAAGCCCAAGAGAAATGGACCAAACACGCAGAATCGGGCGAGCAAACACCGCCATACAACTTTTCAGGCCCAAAGACGCCCGACCTGCCAAAGCCCAGGCCGAACGAGCGGGGGGCCCGGCGAGGTGCGCGCGCACCACTGTGCGCCGCACCCCCCGAGGCGGTTCCCAGCCCCTCCGGGGCGCGGTTTGTTACCTTCCATAACTCGGCGTTGCCGACGTTGGTTGGTCGGTTTAGCAAATTAGGCGGTGTACCAAGGTCGGTTTGGCTCCTTCCATATGGGGAGGGACATTTTCCAATGAGCCCCCTCTCCTCTACCTATAAAAGGAGGCCATCTCCCATCATTGTAACACACACCACACAAGAGAGCCTCTCTCCTTTTCTTCTTCTTCTTCTTCTTTCTCCTTCTTCTCCTTCTTCTTCTTCTTCTTCTTCTTTTGTAGGTTAGTAGTAGTAGAATAAAGGAGAAAGGCCATGAGCTTACTTGGAGAGCTTGGACATCATGTGTCTTTAAATATGAATAATATCAAGAGTTCCATTTTTGTTCTTGCTCTTACTTTATCGATATAGTTGTGTTCTTGAATTAAAGCAAAGTTCTTGCGATATAAATCTTGGTTGAAGAACTAGTCTATAGTTCCTATATCATGATCTTGTCTTATAGAACTTCGTGCTTAATCTATCATACATACATGTTTAGACCAAAGAGCTAGATCTATATGATGAGTTCTATCTAGAGTTAGACTTGGTTGATGTTGGGTTGCGGATTGATAGTCGTTCCTTTCGAGGCGGTTGCCTTGGTAGAAGGACCCTGACAAAGCCTTGTTAACACACCCGAGTAATAATCACTAGTGTAGACGTGGTGTCTAGACTAAGGGTTTTCTATCTTTTGTGGCGCATCCCACGGTTGAGGGGGTAGGCGGCTGGGTTGTGACAGCCTTGTCCGTCCCTTGTAATCCCCCCACGTTCGGGTGTGGTGCAGTGCAATTGCCGATCTCCATCCTATTTTGGGCATTGTCGGTGCCCGAAGTAATTCAGCAGAGACCTTGGCTTTCTTGACTTAGAATCTCTAACAAGAAAAACATGTGTGTATCTCGCTTATCTTGACATGACTATCTAGGATATGCTGCTCCATATTAGACTTATTCTTTTATTCATTCTTTTACCTTTATCCTTGAGATTGGCTTGAGTGTGTGTGTCAAGTTATCCCACAACCTATCCTATTTTACCCCTATTATGAGCATTGGTCTATTATACATTCGTGTTATCTTGTTCATGTCTCACCAGATCCTTTTCCATCATGCCTTCCTTTGGGGAAAATATAAATAACGATACCCCGAATATCTCCGGTGAAATGCTACAATGATAGATCCGTGCTTGCGGATGAATATCTTATTTGGCAAGATCTATCACCGTTGATGTACCTAGTGTTATCACCGACACGTGGTTTCACTTAGAATGTCAACTTGGCGCCTTTCCTCGCGCCGTTATTAGAGATGGGTTCTAAACCTCGTTTTCGAGTGATTGCGCTAAGAAATGCAACAAGCATTTCCGCGCCGATTCTTGGAAGGGCATTGGTTTTTTTTTCTAAGGAATCTATTAGAACATGTTCGTCATGATAATATGCATGTGTAGTGACCTTTGTTTATAACAGGTTTATCTAAAAAAAATCTTTATAAAAAGAAAAAAATCTTTTATAAAAAAATCTTATAAATAAAAAGCAAGGATATGTTATCAAAAGTTAGTATGCACCTTCGGGTATTCTTGTCGCTAACCATTTCAGGTGGAGACTAAGAAGAACAAAGGGGCACGCGACGCTTGAAAACATGGGGGCTACGTCAACAAGAAAACTTTGATGCTCTTGGGCGGAGGAACGCACCTCAAAAGGAGACCACGACCTTGCACACTTTCGACTTTTTCACGAAAGTCCAAGTGTGAGAGGGAGGACGGTGATAATATCAAGTTCCACACACAAGGGGATCATATAAAAAAAGAGAGAAGTGAAAAAAATAAGAAAAAAGAAGAGAGATGAATAAGAGATTAGCCTCTCCTTGCTATAGAAAGAGAAGAGAAAAAAAGGAGTTGAAAAAAAAAGATATATATAGAAAAAAAAATTAGAAAAAAAAAAGAGAGAAGTGTTATCGAAAAAAACAAAAAAAAGGGGTGTTGCAGAAAGAAGAAAAAAAAAAATATGTATAGAAAAAAAAAGAAAAGAAATAAGAGGGAGAGGAGCAGTTGGCCCCATATGGTCAAACAAAGAAGGCACTGACTCCACCCAAATTGCTTCCATGTAAGCAAGAAGGGATCTTTTCTCTCCTAAGACTCCGTTGCAAGCACCAAAGGCTTACGGTTCGCACACATTCCTTGTGTGTAATAATCCTTGTTGCACCCAATTTTTGGTCCGCTCCCCCTACCCTGCAGAGGGAAGTCATTACCAAATCAAGATCACGCACTACCGATGCAAAGAATTATGAACTCTATCCTCGCCGTCAGGCCAAAATTACATCGTTGGTATTTCTAACGTCACTAACTAGTAACAATGGCGTTTAGAAAGAATATCAGATGTTGCTTCGTATAAAACTAAAAGAAATAATTCATTGCGCTCATAGCATATCTGAAAAGGTTGTCATCCCTATAGTTAAACTACTAATATGTAAGGAATAAAATATTCGTATCATGCCTTGATAACTTCTTAATAAGTAAATAAACAATTATAATCGGGTATCCACAAGCGCCGTGATATGAATATACCATTGTAGCATTTTAACCTGAAAGTAAGAAACTGTGTGTTGAATTTATATTCTACCACAAGGGAAAGAAGTCTTCTATCATGAATTAACTATGCATAGGTGCTAAACATCTTAATCATCTCTCGTGCAAAGCTTAAGTGTTAAACTTATCAATTAATTAAACAAGGATCAAAGTTCACAATAAAGATAATGATAAAGTTCTTGATAACAGATTCAACCAAAGTCATATCTATGGGCGAAAATAGAAAGTGTCAAACAAAGGGACGATAGCACCATAGGCTAGCTAGCATTAGAACCCAATATGTAACTCTAAACTATAAGTTAGATCTACTCAATTAGTGCAATACATCTAACAATCATTGAAGAAAGACTAATTAAATCCTTACATGAGGACAAATCCGTGAAGACTAAGGCCTAAACTTAGAACAACCCGAATAATATCATCCGCCAGGGCCTACATACGGGGATGGATTGCAAAGGACTCAATGGTGTCACCACCACCACGATCTACCACGACCCGCACATAGGGTGCAAACGCAGTAAATAAGATCTAATCACCACGACATATCATCTCTACCACTCACCCATGATATCAATAGATGAGCCGCCATATTAATCCATGTATGAACATAACAAGAATTCAACTATGCGGCAAACGTGTAATCAAAGTAAAAAGGACAGAACAAACACCCTGACATAAACATGATCAAGATGATCATTAAGAACGTGTCTCGGAACTCTTGAAGACTACTTACAATGAAGAACTTATTAGCAAGAACGAGGCCTCACCTGTTTCGCCTCGACGATCCTGTGATTTCTCCCTTCCTACTAGTTCTAATCTTGATTGCTACTCTTCCCAAAAGCGCATGTTTCTACGGCGTGGGATATGACTTGACTCTTGAAGCGTTGTTGCTGAATTGAGAACTTGATAATCCGAAAAGGGGGTCTAGGGGTCTATATATATGGGTCTTCTTATGTCCCTTCAACCAAGAAGTATGTGGTACTAATCTTTGATTCATCTCGATGATAGCTTCTACCGACGCCCTCGGCGGAAACCGACGTTAAACAACCGGTTTAGATTAAGCGTCTTAGAGGCTGGGAGGGTCCTGAGACGGAGGCTTGCTTTATAAGTTGTAGGGCCGATCGTCCTGATGATGACGATCGGCCGGGGAGTTCCCACAGGGTCCCGTCGTCGGCGTGGGCTTCCGAGTCTTCTGAATGATGTTTTCTTCTGCGGTCAAGTTTGGTCCACGTCGATTAACCGAGCCTTCTAGAGTCTTTTCTGAGTTGGATTGCGATTGTCCAAGCTGTAGTCGTATGGCTCGCGAACTCGTCGCTTTTCTTCAGTCCCAATTCAAACATTACCAAACTATAGAATATGAGACCCCTATATTCTAAATACAGATATTATTTATACCCTTTCTCATGTTTAATTGATTAATAATTTTATATGATAACAAGTGTCAATATACACTCAGTACGCAAAGGTCCAATAAAAGAAAAAAAAAAAAAAAAAGAAGTAAAGAAAAGAAAGAAGGTAAAGGAAAGGGAGGAACATCCTCCTTACACCTTTGTACCACTAAGGCCCATGGTCCATATACACTACCTATGTGTATCACCTAAGCCTTGTGGCCCGCCTCCGAGATGGATCATCAAGCTACCACCGCTGAGTTTCAACATCTTGCCTTCATGGCTGGTACACACACACACCTCAGTGTTTAAACAATAATTCACCAATTCTTTCACTCATACTTATCTCCATATAAAAAAAAAAAAAAATTATTTTTCATCATAAGAGACAAAACAAGGCTAGACTTATATTGCATCTTTTATCTTAGCCTTGTTTTTGAGTATGAAAAGTTTGGTGAAGCTTTATGTTCCCTCTCCCTTGATAATAAAATCCTAAAATAAAAATCTTTTGAAAAAAACAAGTCAGCTTTTTGTTCCTCCCGCATGTGTTTCGAAATTTGGTAATCACGAAGATGGTAAATCCACTTGTGAATCTACCATATAGTAACTATGCAGGAAAAGCCAAAAAAGCACTCAAAAAACCGATCCAATGGGCTTGGCCAGCTTTTCTTGGGGAGGACCAAAAAAATGGTAATGTGAACCTTTCACTCATCCTTTCCGTTACCATGCCAAAAAAAAAAGCAAAAAGAAAACAAAAATATTTTTATATATATAAAAAAAAATAATAATAACAATAATAAAATCTTGTTCACCTTTCAAGTCTCACCTCCTTTGATGAATCTTGTTTATCAATTCATGCTTTCTTTTCTATACTAGCATGTTATGGTTTGGGAGGGCGATCATTCATATGGTGATCATATTTCCATAGATTTTTTTGAATTAAGCATGGTGTTTAGGTCAAAAAAGTCTACCCTAATCAGATTAGACATGGAGTCGAAGTTTGATTATTGAACCGAAAGCTGCCGTAGAATTTAGACTATATGGACTAAACCCCTCGCAGAATTTATCAATACCATGAGGGTAAGTCCAAGAGATGACAATGGAGATCAGAAGTTGTTTGGTGAACCAAAAAAAAAATAATAATAATAATAATGATAATGATAAAATAAAATAAATAAAACCTTTGAAACCCCTGGAATGGTTGTCCCGCTCTTTCAAGATCATCATAAGACAAGCTTAGCAGTCCCCCCGGCACGCCTAAAAGAAGATGTTAATCAAAGATCAAATCATGGCGTGCACAGGCAAGCAACATTCCTAACCGAAGGTAAGTCAAAAGCTAGCTTGGGGAGGACTCCACAAGGTAACCTCGTGATCTCACATTCCATTGCTATTTTTATCTATTATGAATGATGAGATATGAGCAATATATAAAAAAAAAAAAAAAAAGAGGGAAGAAGAAAGAGAGAGAGGAGATTTATTCCACTCCATATATATGTGTTGTAGAAATGTTTAGTTATACCCCTGTTGAAATGATGAATAGTTGCTCTGTCTTATGTTTTGCCTGTGCCTAGTTTATAATTCAATTTCTCTAAAGTTTGGGTTTAGTGGCTAAGTCTAAAAAAACTCATCTAAAAAAAAAAAAAAACCTGATTCATGTGGGTTGCATAGGCCTCTATCTAGTCTAAGTTGTTGCCAAGTATGATATGGGTACAAAATGGATTTGCTATGATTTCGTCCAAAAGAGAAACTTGACATCCGAGAATCTAATTTGAAAGAAAAGAGAAATGATATGGGCTATGCTAAGGAAAAAAAAGAGATGAAAATGGACATGTGTCCGAGGGCTTGTAGAGCCCACATCTCCAAAAAAAAAAAAAGAGAGGAAAAGAGGAAATAAAAGACAGTCTAGGGCGAGCAGTGAGCCCACCTCTCCAAAAAAAAAAAATATATATAGCAATAAAGCCCATACTTTCGAAAAACAAAATAGAACTTAAATAAATAAATCCGGATGAGAAAGTTGATCAAAAGGATGAATGAAAGTATCGTTATAACCGTTTATCCGCAACCGCCAAGGCTTTGAGAAAAGCTTAAAGCCCCGCCACGATGAAAGGTGTAATAAAGGGTGAGCAAAGGCATGCCATTTTATTCAAACTCTAGTAGAAAAATCTTATTATAACCCTGCACTTGTGAAACATAATCGGCATAGTAGCAACTCCTGATCAACAACCAGCACTTATCTTTTTGCTCGAGGACGCGCAAAAGGGTAAGCTTGGGGGAGTTTGTTGACGTCACACTAATCCACATTTTAACGTCAACATTCTACCAATAAGGGTTGAAACTATACCTTTACTACACATATACATTTATTATTGACATAATTCCAATTTGTAGTGTCCAAATTATTATTGTGCAGATTTATATAAGAAACAAGTGGGAAATGTACCAAAGGCGCCTCCCGAAAGCACATTCTTGAAGAACATCAAGCCCAAGAGAGAAATGGACCAAACACGCAGACCTGGTCGAAAGCAAACACCGCCATACAACTTTCAGCCCAAAGATGCCACCGCCAAAGCCCAGCGAACGTGGGCCCAGCAGGCGCGCCGCACCACTCGGTGCGGCCGCACCCCCGCCAGGCGCCCGTGCCCAAATTTCGGAGGCGGGTTTGTTACCTTCCATAACTGGCGCGTCGACGTTGGTTGGTCGGTTTAGCAAATTAGGCAAAAACCAAGGTCGGTTTGGCCTCTTCCATATGGGGAGGGACATTTTCCAATGAGCCCCCTCTCTCTACCTATAAAGGAGGCCATCTCCCACCATTGTAACATTACACACCACACAAGAGAGCCTCTCTCCTTTTTCTTCTTCATCTTCTTCTTCTTTCTTCTCCTTCTTCTCCTTCTTCTTCTTCTTCTTCTTTTGTAGGTTAGTAGTAGTAGAATAAAGGAGAAAGTCCATGAGCTTATTTGGAGAGCTTGGACATCTTGTGTCTTTCGGTATGAATAATATCAAGAGTTCCATTTTGTTCTTGCTCTTTTACTTTATCGATATAGTTGTGTTCTTGAATTAAAGCAAAGTTCTTGGCATATAATCTTGGTTGAAGAACTAGTCTATAGTTCCTATATCATGATCTTGTCTTATAGAACTTCGTGCTTAATCTATCATACATACATGTTTAGACCAAAGAGCCAGACAGATATGATGAGTTCTATCTAGAGTTAGACTTGGTTGATGTTGGGTTGCCTGATTGATAGTCGCTCCTTCGTGGCGTGCATCAGAAGGATCCCCGGGGACGGGTAAGCCTTGTTAACACACCGTAGTAATAATCACTAGTGTAGAGACGGGTGTCTAGACTTATGGGTTTTCTATCTTGTGGCGCATCCCACTGAGGGGTAGGGCGGCCGGGTTGTGACAGCCTGTCCGTCCCTTGTAATCCCCCACGCTCGGCTAGGCGCAAAGGTAAATTGCCGGGTTCCATCCCATTTTGGGCATTGCCGGTGCCCAAGTAATTCAGTAGACCTTGGCTTTTCTTGACTTTAGAATCTCTAACAAGAAACATGTGTGTATCCGCTATCTTGACATGACTATCTAGGATATGCCCGCTCCATATTAGACTTATTCTTTATTCATTCTTTTACCTTTATCCTGAGATTGGCTTCTGAGTGTGTGTGTCAAGTTATCCTACAACCTATCCTATTTTACCCCCCCTATTATGAGCATTGGTCTATTATACATTCGTGTTATCTTGTTCATGTCTCACTAGATCCTTTCCATCATGCCTTCCTTGGGAAAATATAAATAACGATACCCTGAATATCTCCCGTGAAATGCTACAATGATAGATCCATGCGCCATGGATGAATATCTTATTTTTGGCAAGATCTATCACCGTTGATGTACCTAGTGCTATCACCGACACCTGGTTTCACTTTGAATGTCAACGGCGCATTTCCCGGCGCCGCTATTAGAGATGGGTTCTAAACCCGCTTTCTCGAGTGATTGTGCTTAAGAAATGCAACAAAGAGCTTCTTCCGCGACGTCGTCGAAATTCGCTGGCGCGCGGCGGATGACCATGGATTGTTTTGCCTGAACTCTCCAACCATTACCAATTCCAAATGCTCAAAAAACCCATTACCAATTCCAATTTGAAAAATGAGGAGAGATTACGTAGCCCGCATCGGGCCGAACCTATTTGAGACTGTTAGCAAGTTTGCATCCCAGCCGCCAAACCAATTTTACTGGGCTGAGCTAGGCTGTCTATCACGTGGGCCAAGAAGCTTGCACATCGGGCTAGCCAGTCCAGCCCACCGTGACTGGCCGCAGTGCTTGGGCCTGTGGATAAAATATCGGGCTTCCGTGGCTAACGGGCCACGAGCTGCATGGCCATCTATCTATACCTAGGACACGCTTGACACCCGCCACCAGTCCGCCTCAACAACGATCCTCCGCTACCTCACCCTAATCTGCTCGGTAGATGCATCCGTTTGCGGCCGATACCACGCCGGGCTGGCGGCGATGGCCAGGACCTCGCCGACATCCGCCCGCATGAGCCCACTTCCCACGTGTAAGTCCTTGCGCGTCGTTGCCCCTTCCCGCCCGTCTAATACTCCGTGTGTTTGTCCGGAGCGTGCTCGTCCCTGGCCGATTCCGTGTCTTGCTTGATTTGAAAGCTGACTTCTGCCGCATTTGTTTATGCGTTGAATTGATCATAGGCGAGGGTAGCCCACCTTGAACTGCTATACTGTTACGTGGGAGTTTGGGGATCGGCTACCGAACCAGCGATACGTACGATGGTGTGGGAGCCTAGGTAAACCCCTTGTCAACTGGGGAACATTTTCAGTCTCAATTGTAACGGTTCCATGAGCTGGGGCTATGGGTCCTTTTGTAATGTCAGTTTTTAAGCCTTCACTTGTGAATGTGAAGGCTGGAATACATTGTCCCGAAATCTAAAAAAAGCGGTTCCATGAGCCAGAGGACCACCTCCACCTCGCAGAATCTCTGTCTCTGTAGATTTTAGAGGATCCAAATCCAATCACGGCAATAGACGTAGCCTTTTTTCAAACTTTTTACTTCGTCAGTAATTTGTAACAGTGTAGACTGCAGAGCCCGTAACTTTTCTTCCAGCCTATTAGTTTATAGTTGGTTGCTTCCATTCGGTTCGTTGTTGGTTACAGACAGGTAGATTTTGTGGTGCGAGTGGTTGTAAAGTCCAGGGCTGATGGTAGTGTGGGGCGTGTGTGTTAGGAAGCAGGATGGAAGGAAGCAGGATCTACTTGGCTGTGGGCTCTTGTTAACATGGATGAATGTGCACTAATGGCCTCACACTACGTAATGTCTGATATTAATTGTGTTGAGAGAGAAGGACCTTGATGAGAGGGGGAATGTGTTAATCTTTATGGACTTGACAAATTATTTTGCATCCATAAATAAACTGCAAATGTGTTGCAGTACGTGTGCTTGGGCTGGACCTGTATTGGAGTACAATCGTAGCTGTAACTGATTTTGTCTCAAAAGGTTGGGTTACACTATTAAGTGAAAATAGTCCTATGAGTGTTTTTGGGAAGGGAATTAAAAAGCACAATGAGCTAGTATGCTAAAAGTAATAGTTGGGAGACCTGTAGTAAAATATTATGTTATTGATCTATCTGTAAGAAAGTGCACTTAAGTTTTTCCATCACTATTGTTTGCTCTGGTCTCTACGGGAATGCAGGTAAATACAATTCTCAAATATCTGCGTTCAAATGGACAATGATTTCTTTACAGGAAAAAATCTGTCTCTCAGTCGCAGATACCTAACCCATGTTGAAACCTTGAAATTGTTCAGCTGGTCAGCTTGGCTATTGTACTTTTTTTTTCATGACCATGCCCCCTTAGACATGTATTTCATTAAGAAGTAGAAGTTTCACATTTAGTCGTTAAGCTGCATTGTTTTGGACTTCTAATCACCACTCAGAATCCAAGGGTAAACCTCTTAAAACATTTCTGCATTATCACATCCACTACTGGAATCAGCGGCTTTTGCCGCCAGAATACACTGGGTAAAAGGTTTGCCGAAAGTGTAACACTCAGCAAAACCAAACTCGCAAAAATTACTCGGTAGTAGCAGTTTGCCGAAAGTGTCAAAAATCGGACACTCGGGCAGGGATTTGCCGAGTGTCAAAAATCTGACACTCGCAAAGAAGGTGATTTTACCGAAAGTGTCAGGCGTCCGACACTCGCAAAGATGGGCAGTTTTGCCGAAGTAAAGTCATAAGGTCGCCGAAGTGTCAAGACCTTGACAATCGGGTAAAGATCAATGGTTTGCCGAAAGTGTTATGGTTTTGACACTCGCAAACTATTTTAAAAATAAGGCTACAATATAATAGGTCGATCATGCAGCTCAAAAATTAAAACTGATTTTTAATGATGGTCGATCACATCACACAACCACACACGCCCAATAATTGCTACAATACATATAACCATCATTAAAATTATTCATACATATTTGAACTACATTCCTAGTTGTCTTCCAAACAAAGTCAGCTAACCATAGCACAAGCCGATGCAGTTCACCCCTTATCTTCTTTTTTCGCAACTTTGTCACCCTCAAGTGCACAAAGGACCTTCTCTTGATATGAAAACATCTGCAGCACAAAAAAAAGAATTGATGAGCGAAAGAGAACATGCATATCAAGTTGATATTTAATCTGAAGGGTCCCAGAGGGCAAGGATGGCGTAGCACTGGGACAAACTAAACAATTAAAAAACATGCTTGCGCTCTCCGATTGATGTGTGCATAACACAACCCAGCTCAAACACGCAAATATTTCGTGTCCTATGAAATAGAATTTCCAGCTGCTATGGTCATGGCTAACTCTTGTAGTCACTAATTCCAGTTTTTTTAGTCCTATGGGTAGCCCTGATCTTACAATGTGATTTTCTTCTTCCAAATCCCAAAACAAACAAAAAACTTGCTGAACATGGCGTATAAATCAGTGTCTTAGTTTCATGCATATTGTTTTTTCGAGTACAGATAATTTAAACTTAAGGAATTATATCTGTCACGTTTGACACACCTTCCCAGCCCTAAATTTGGAGGCATATATAATTCTCAGTTCTGTGGTGCTCTGTATTTTCCTAACTGACATGGGGTTAGGGAGGCATCGAGTGGCAAATCCTACATTGAGTGGCTACTATCTGAGTCGTCCCAAATTTAGATCGAGTAGTCAAGATCAAGACGCTGCCATCAATCCCACAGAAACGGTGTCACTAATAACCAATGTATATCTATCTAATTTTCAGAGATGGTGCATGACATGACAGAAACAGTTCAAGAAAGAGAAGCACATACATTGTTTTATGAAATTGACAGGTTCCATTTCAAGCACAAGCAAGCAAAACTGTACTAGATTCAAAGAATGGCATGGCGGTGATGCTAGTACCTGGAATACAGAAGCTCTCACATGATCACCTTTAAGTTTGTCATGCGCTCGAGCCACACAGTCCCTTTTGCTCTACAAGCTGCTCCCAATGCTGCAAGAGTTTACATTTCTTTTGTCATAATAACATCATCATAATAAAGAATCAACAAACTTGCCTTGATGAGCGACTGTTTCTCTCAAAAGGCTGGCACAAAAGTAACATCATTGTGTATATTCTCATCTCATATAAATAGATTCATTCACTTGAAGTCTAAACACTCATACTAACTGAAAATATAAAGCAGAAAAGCATGTAATGTGCTACCTGATAATTTAACTGAATCTGAAGGAGGATAACATCACCTTAACCTGTAAAACGACCTACGAGCCCAATCTTCAGCGGGAAATAGAGCTAACTCAAGTTCGGTAGAAATCAAACTTCCCTCACTAACCAGCTCAAGTACAATTAGAAATTGATGGCGTTTGCCCAAGAAGGCACAATCAGTTGCCTGAACAAAAAATGTAGAAATAATTAAGTGCATCAGTAGTTATATGTATTCTTTTATTTTACAGAAATCCAAATGAACAGCTAGCTGTCATTTTTTAGTCGTGGACAAAAGATCCTTACTAACTAATCTCATTTTCATATTGCTCTACTTGTAAGGTATAGATGATTAAGACTTCCATAACACTATCTGTCTAAAAAAGGCTATAAGATAAAACTATTTTTGTTTATTTATGAAAGCCACACACTTTGTTGAAATCATATTTGACTGAAATCAAGAGTTAGCTCAGCAATTTTTCAATACAGCATTAATATCATCAAACTAAACCAACCTCAAAAATGCCTGCTGTAACAATATTATGATCATATCAAATGAAATTAAGGAATCAATTCTAGCCGCTGTAACAATTGACCCAAAACATACCAAGAAAGGAACTAAAGTACTCACGCACAAACACGCTGCTAGGAGCAATGTTTGGGCTTCTCCAGTAACTGATGATAAGCCGTGACACTAATAAAGAACTTGCAACAGTTTGTGAAGAGCCGACTCACTATCCAGGCGAAGCAAATTATGCAAAGTGTAACTGTGCAGATAGGCAAATTATGACTTGACGTAAAGCAAAGCGCTAACTATGCAGGCAGCCTAATTAAGATAGCATGGCACCCAAATTAAGATAGCATGGAAACACATGTATTCTATAGAGAAATCCAAATCAGTGTGATATACAGGTATTCACATTTTTAGTCAGCAGGCCTCATGATGTCACAATCAGATTTGATATACACGTATACATTGGACACCCCTCATGCCTCTAGATCTGCAGGATCAATTTCCCAGTACGCAACTTGCAAGTGACTCTATGGCCTTCGGATGTGGAAAAAAAATGACACAACGGAGAAGACAGGACTCACCGTGCTGATGGCTCAGTGGAGATGGATCTACAATCACGCACGACGCCTCCTCGCTGGGCCGCACCTCTACTCGCCACCACCATTGGCAGCCGGGACTATGACCTCTGCGCGCCGCCTCGGCCATCGGGACTCGCGACATCCATGCGACGCCAGCCGCGCCGGAGCCGCGACCTTCGCGCATTGACCATGGGCTGCCGGTGCTGTGACCTCCACGTGCCGCAGCCGGGCGGGCTCCCAGCCATTCTCCGCCTCGGCTGGCACAGAGAGGTCCCACGCAGGAGATGCCGCCGCCGCTGCTCGCCGCTGGCGAGACGCCGCCTCGGCCGCTGCCTTCTCGCTGCGTCGCTGGCCTCCCCTCTCAGTAAGCTGCGGGCTCCCCTGGTCGCCCCTCCCCGCTCCCGGCGCGCCGCTGCGCGTGCGCCGCGCTATGTGTGGGGAAGTGGTGCCACGGGAGAGAGGTGAAAGAAGCTAGGTTCGGAAGCCGTGAGGAGACTGATTTTTGACCGGGTGAAGTGAGCGACGTGAGCCGCCGGATCAAATCAGACGGGCTGCAAGAACCACGCTGTGGAGGGGCCAAACAGGCCAAGGTGGAGCAGATGGAGAGTTGGGCTGGTTGATATGTTTTTAACTCTAACTTTGCCGAGTGCGCACGCTGACACTCGGCGACCTACTTTTGCCGAAAGTGTTAGATTCAAGACACTCGCAAAGTGAACTGCATGTTCAAATTTCATATATTTTTCCCTCAATTTTTTTGAATTTGCCCTCAAATCAGACGGCTGCAAGCATCATGCATGCCAACTTAGCGCCAAATCTTCTCAATTTTTATCACAACCTCCATATAGGATAATATCATGACCACTGACAAGTTTCATGATTTTCAGACTTTGTTTGCTTTTTTTATAGAATTTAAAAACTATTCACCTGCAAGTGAATGGTCACGTCTGTGAACAAGATGTCTGAAACTTCGCTTTCTATCCCTGAATGTGGCTCACATAGCACTCAGTAACACGGATAACATTTTTCCATTCATTTGTTTACTTTATTCAAATAACTTGCAGTTCAAATTTGACTTATAAAAAGGAAATTCAATAAAAATGAAATAAAATTAAAGAAATACAGTAAATGGTCCGAGAAATGTACCAAATTTTGGACATGGAGTACCAAATATTGTAGGAACACAATAGAAAAAGTTTGATGGGAAAAATTCTATAAATAGTTTGTCGAAAGTGTCGAATTTGACACTCGCAAAGTGGCTCTTTTGTCGAAGTGTCGAAGGCCGACACTCAGCAAACAGGGCCTCTTTTCCCCGAAAGTGTCGGTGTTTGCCGAAGTGCTCGACACTCGCAAACAAGCGCTTTTGCTAGTGTTTTTCTTTTGCCGAGGGCAACACTCGGCAAAAGAGCCTCTTTGCCGAAAGTGCCCCATATTTTACACTCGCAAATTATTTTACACTCGCAAAAGAACCTCGTCTCCGTGAGTGATCATTGTTCTGACTTCTAATCATGCTTTAAAGTGAATTATTTTGTTTCCAGTAGTTTTGTCATTTCATTTTCAAGACCTGGCCTCTGTATCTGTTCTTCTTTATTTTTAAATGTAAATCTTACCCCTTTTTCTGATTCTCTCGTGTTGTCTTCAGTTGAGGTGAAGAAACAAAAGTTCATGTGTTGTCCACCTAATCAACAACTCCAACGAATATGTTGCTTTCAAGGTTTGTATCTTAAACAAGTCCTATTTTCTACTCGAGTCTTTATCTAATCACGCTAATGGCTGAGACGAGATGTGTAGACATTCAAATATTGAATATCCAATTATCCAGTGCTTGATATATAATGTTGAGTAGATAATAAGTACAAGCTGTTATCCAGTTAAGTAACTAGTTTTTGATGATGCTATAGCTAGAACTAGATGTTTGTTGCTTGTGCCTTGTCTATTCTGTCATCTTCTTGTTTGAGCAAAAGTTTGATCATGTTTTTTTCATTTTCCTGAAATTGGCTAGGTTAAAGCAACAGCTCCGAAAAAGATACTGTGTTAATCAAAAATACCGGGGTTATCCTTCCGATGAAAACATGTGAACTCACAGGTATATATGCATTTGACATTCACAATTATTGACAATGGTTGTGTTTAAGGAAGTTGAACCATGTTGATAAAACTCTGATATCATAGGACATTTCTAAGAATTGTGGTTACTTGGAGGATAGAAGTTAAAAGAGATATATGTCATGGCCATCTTGTCCGATGATCATTTTGGCAAGTCATTTTTGGTTTTCATGGCAACATTTTCCACCAAAATTCACTATGTGGTTACTGGTATTGACGTTTGAGAGGTGGAAGCACAATAATATTGTCAATTAAAGAAAAAGCAGGCAATTCAGTAATTCTTAACATCCTTATGGGGCCCTGCTTGCGTATCGGTGTGCATAAAGCTAGCGATAAGTTTCAGACCGGAGGTAGTAATTTGGCTCTTGTGAACTTCAAGTGGATTGCTTCCTTTACTTTCACTGCCTATTGGTACAAGGGCAACTCGTTATTAACTTTTCTGTCTTTTGTATATCTTATCTATTTTT